>OZ021723.1:81040267-81157767 GCA_963978545.1 Linyphia triangularis
TTTTGATCCCATAGAGATTCCAAACATATAGTTCATACAACTTTCTTAATTGTCAAAGGAGGCAAATCCAAATTAGTCCACACATAATTTCTAATTTTCTTAAAACTATTCATGTGGTGAAAACATCATTTTATTGACTTAACGCAAATGGAATATACACTTCTTAGCCATCAAAGAGTAACACAGCGTAACTTAAAAAGTATGTTGTTATATAACTTGAAATTGTAATAAGTGCATTAAATCCCGTGTTTATCTTTTGAAATTTAGCTATAATTATGAAGCGAGAGTATCTATTTTATGTTTGGCTTCAATATATAAAAGTTAATTTCTCCTTTTATTTATATCAAATATCTAACAAATTAACCCTAAGGTTTACTTTGAAACATGACTATACATTTCTAAAATATATATATATATATATATTTTTTTTAATTTATTTTGTTATCTCAATATATTATTTGCTCGTTGAACCAAACATCATACTCACAATTCACAATTATATCGCGTATTAGTTCATGTAGTGGACATGTAATTTTAATTATTTATTCTCGAATGAAAAGCATATTGTTTTTTCGACCAAATACTAAAAGTGAAGAGATTCGAAATGCATCATTTTATTTGAATTGAAATTACGCAAACGGAATTTTCTTTCATGAATAACTATTAAAATATAACTCCATTTCTATAGTTAGTGGCTTTACTAACATAAATTTAATTCTTACTAACCATTTCATATTTAATGTAAAAGTTAGTAAATTGACGCATAGATAATGGTCAGTTAGTTAAATAGGAACTTAATGATCAAAATAGTTATTTCAATTTTGTGAAAAATACAAATTCGCAGCCCAAATATGAAATTCATTTTTACTATACTAAAACCATGCGCACAATCCACAATTCTCTCTCAATATTTGTGACAACTTCTTGGAACATTGTTTTGATTTAAAGGTTCCATCATCGAATTTCCGTTGCCTGCATCTTTCCCTCAAATCCACTAGGGTTCCGTTTTTGAATAGAACTACTCCTCTGAGTCCAATGTTTTGCCAAAAACATAACGTTTCCATGACGATTTTCTAAATATATTTATTTTGAATTCTATTTTTAGCTTTCCGTAAGCCGTTAAGGTTGGATACATTATTTTTGCCTTTTCCGGTCTTGTTTATAACATTCCGTCATCGTACCCTTTAAAACTCACTCCATTTTCCCCATTACCGCTGTACGTTCAACGAATGTTGACAGCTTGCTCGTTTTGGACATAATAAATTAACGGATAGAGAAAGAGTTGTATTTTGTATCTCGTTAGCGCTAAGTTTTTTTTTCTTGCTAGATTTCTTTTAATTTATAGTGTCGTATATGGGTTATGGTTTATGTTAATATTTTATGTGAATTCCAAAGTAAAATTTCTGAAATGTTGCAGAAAATAAATATTAATGTATCGCTTGCCTTTTTTTAAAAAAAGATATTTCTTTTAAAGAAGAAGGTGTCTAAATTGTTTTGACTATTTCTGCATTTATGACTTCAAGTAAATCGATTGCTTTTAAAATATTTCTTCGCGTTTTGAATTTTATATCATGAACAGAATTCACAGAATTTGAACTCAGAGTATTTTACAAAATCTTGGACAAAGCTTACTCGGTATTAGTTAGTTTACTTACTAAAACACACAATTTGTATCAAAGAATGTATAGTCAAAAATATTTAACCCATAGAAATAAAGGTTTTAATATGAATCTTTTCTATGCATTGCCAACTTTAACGTGCTATTGTAACTTAATGAAGTGATTTTATGCTCCAATTGACTTTTCAAAGTGTTTGACTTCGACGAAGGAAAACCATCGTTTCTATACCACGAATTAACTCTTTTATTACCCTCAAATCTTGATAGAATGCATTGCATTGAGTATAAGTCGGTTTGCCAAATTTCAGTTCAATTAGGTGATGGCAAGTGGGTTAATTAGTCCCTCCAAGCGACAATATAAGCATGTGTTAAAGCAATTTTTTGGTGTTTCAGATAAATTTCTCTGTAAAAATATCCTTATTTTACCACAAATAAATACAAAAGTATGTGTATCATTCATTCCTTTGTAATTTAAATATTATTTTTAAATAAAATTATAATTACATTTAATTACTTTAAGCGTAATTAATTTTAGCGTTTTCACATTCTTCAGTTGGTAATTACTGTCAATGTTATTGCTAAATATAGATAATTTTTTTCCACAAATAAAAATATGCAACATTTGCCTTGGTTTTGTTTCTAAGTGGATTTATGCAGAATTTCATCAGCTTGTATTTCATAAGCGTTTGAGAGTATTATAATTTCTCTTCATTTATAGTACTCTTACCCTTTTATATAGTCTATTTGTAAAAGTTTACATTTTTCATACCTCTACCTCTCTCCAGCTATTCTAAACGAAAAACACATTACATCAAAATGCCCATTAATATGAAAATCAGACATCCAAATAACATTTCCACACCAGTACATAAAGTCTTCCCAACCCACCACCAAACACACATAATCACATATTCATTTCTTTATTTTATAATCCAACCCTTCAAACAACGTAGTCAAATCTAAACAAAGATTGCATAACCAATAAGGATATATCCCTTCCCTATAATACCTCAACCAAAAAACATGATTTACAGGATATATTTTCCTTAGAGTGACATAAGAGACATAAGAAAAAGTAGGTCATTTTTGAAACCCAGGCCATCTCATTTATCAAGAGGTATAGTTCTTTCCACTTGGCTTAATCAGAAAAGAAGGGTTTACTCGATTCCGAACACTGTCACAAGACTTCCCAGTTCAAGTGGAAACACCCCTCTGAGTTTACGATACCACTTTATCTTAGGTGACTCCTATTTTGGGGAGTCGTGAGATGGGAGGTATTATTTATAACCGGGCGTTTTTTGTTGGGAACCTGGCGGGATGGACTGCTGGCTCGAGTGGGCATTGTTTCAATGCGTGCTTTTTGATATAGAACGCTGGCGTGTATTTGCTTCAGAACCTTTTCAGAAAATAAACAATGTCGGCAATGAACTTTTCAGGTTCATATCAATCAATTGGTATTTAAAAATAACTCTTACAAGCGAATAGTTAAGGGCCGAGCGTTCCGTAACCGTACTCTGTGAGTGTAAGTACTGGCGATTAACAGAATTTTTACGCGTAATCTGTTAATCTTGTAAATTATGAGATATTTTTTAATCCATTGGTAATTATTGTTTTAAATCCAGTGCAATTTAATGGTAATCCAGCTGGGTAACCATTTGAAGATAATGACTAGTATTGACTTGTCGGGGGGATCATCTTGAATATTAAATATATTTAAATTTTTATGGTTGATAAATTCAACAAATCTTCTTGGAAACTATCCATGGTAATTTTTCTTTCTTCCTGATGATTTTTTTTCAGAAGTTACCAAAAAATGAATCAAATAATTTTGATCAAAATCGTTGTTGTAATGCCTTTTAATGTGTTCTGAGCATCTCCAATTCCTAAATTTTCGTAGAAACGCGATAGAACAACAAAAATATAAAAATTGATTGTTTTTAATACAGAATTCTCTTTCCTTGAGCATCGCCCGTTAACAACTGTTTCTCCTCTGCTTCACTTACAAAAAAGGATAATATAATATTTATCGCAAAGCATATCGCCAAAATCGCTGTTTTAAATGTGCTAAATTTAATTATTTTTTTTAAATGTTCCATATAAAAATTGAAAAAAATAAACTTAAACCCAAAAATATCATCTAGCTGGTCATTTTTATTAACAATGAAAATATTAACATGAAAATGGTAAATTGCACCAAATCATGACAAATTTAAATGAATTAACCAGTATTAAGTGTAATTGAAAGTTGCACGATGTTCCACACCCCTAACTCAACCTGTTGTTTCTAGTCCAAACGCAATTCTTGATATGAACCTAGTACAAATTAACAATAATCTAGAACCAGAACCATTTGATAATTGCTACTGCTATTAGTATGTTAATATATGTTTTTCAGCTTAGATTTTAGATCGTAGATATTGGAGATTAAATCAAATGTAAACTCATTTATATTTGTATCTTTGAACAACCAAACAAATTCTAATAGACTTTTCCTAGATTTCCCCAGTCATGTATCTGCATTCTTGCATTTTTTCTACTTTTTCTGTTAATTTTGTAAAGAATGAACAGATATCTTCTTACAGTTACATTTTTTGCAGATAAAAAAATTTAAAAATCCAAAACATGTGACGTAGCTTTTCAACCTTCTCGTCTAATCATTATTTATTCAAAAGAAATTCTGAAAAAAAATTCCCAAACGAGACAAAGATAATTTAAATAATCAAAGTTTTTTTTTTTTTTTAAATTTTTTGCATTATCTTCTCAAACATTTGTCCTCTGAATAAGACGCCGATTGTAAAATATTTGTATTTCTACTTAACTCATTTAAAACAGATCCCTCTTTGACAATATGAGTTTTGGTTATTCAAACAAACTAAAAGCATCGATAAAAACTAGGATCGACCATCCACCAACGAATAATCTAAAGTTAATTTCTGTGATTCTTTTTAAACAAATCTATTTAACTCCAACACAATAACCCAGTGTATTTTGTCAGAAACTTAGTTCAAAACTAATTTAAATTATGGTGATCCTATATTTAGAAAATAATATTTAAGCAATGAGAGATTAATTGTGTTACGCAAAACAAAAAATATTTTCTCAATTATTATGAAATGGTAATAGATAACTTAGTTTAGTTAAAAATTTATTTCTAAAATATGCTCTTATAGTCAAAACAGTGATTAATGACTGGCATTAGTTAAAAACTGGTGTTAGAAAGTACTTTCCTCCAGCTGTGTAGAAAACAACAAATCTTAAAAGGTTTCCATCAAAGTAAGCGAAACATTCTTAAAGTAAAAACCTAAAGAAAAATATTTACTCCATGTGTTGGCACTTTATATTTTCTTGGTTAACTTATGAATAGTTAAGGATATACGAAATACTAGTAATATTTTAATAGCCATTTAATTTTATTTACAAACTCTTTCAAATTATAAACTCATTAAAAAATAATTTTTTGTCTTCGTTTTTTGGAACAGTTTTTATTTGATACTAATTAACTTTACATACTTATAATTTAACATAAAAAAAATTTAATGAAAAACTCGTTTTTAATTTAAAAAATTCGCCAATTTACTTTCCATTATTGTATTTTAAGCCTGTTTGCTTCAAACTTTAGACAAACAGCATAAAAATTATTTGTAACATTATATTTCTAATCTAAAAATCTTTTCAAAGGAGCTACAATTAAATCTTTAACGTTATTTGTCGCTTTTAATTCAATAAACACAAGTAACATATTTCCCTAACTCATCAAAACAAAGAACTTGAACTATAACTATTAGATATGAGGAATGAACACAAACAAGGCTTGTATTAAATTTGGTACAGGAATTTTCTACAGTAGTGATTACCATAATAGGATTTATCTAAGCTGCAATGATTTTTAAAGTATTATTTTATTAGATTGCAAATAGAGAATTCTTGAGTAAACTGGAAAATATCATAAAACATAACGTTGGATAGATTAAATATGTATCGCAGAACCAAAGGAGCTTAAGTCATAATTAGGCAACTTTATAAGAAAGAGAAAAACTAAATCCTACTCTCATATAATACTTGGTTATTACTCTTACTAAATACATTAAAGTTTATTTTGAATGAGTTATGACGTTATGGTTCGATAGAAAAAGAACTTTTAAGACATAATCTATGATAAAACAAAACAAAAATCAACAAATTTGGACTTAATCATCTTTGCCTGTAAAGAACAAATATAATACTAACTAAACACATACATTAATTATCACACTAATTTTATTATTTCCATGAACTTTTTAAACAACACAAGATCAATCCAAGCGTTTATCTCATGCATCTAGCATTAATTCAAAAGACTAACGCATTTTTGCATTATAAGAACTTCATACTTTATAGGCAGCACAGTAATTGTTTACTAGTTAATATTCAATTGAAAACGTTTATGATTACTATTTATCCTAGTAGAAAAATAATGATAAACCCGATAATGAATTATAACTTTCTAAAAGAAACAATATTTTTATATAAATATAACTTAATTGGGATTTATAGAAATATTTGTATCTTTAAAACTTATCAGTGAATGGTTGGGATTTTTAAGAATTTTATAGATTGCTATTGCAAACATTCCCTGTAAAATACGGTTTTGCCTACCAACCGTGGCTTCGTTTAACCAAGAAGAAGTTCCTTTGTGTTTAATTTTGAACTAAGTATTTTTTTTTTTTTTTTTTTTTTTTTTTTGTATATATTCAAGAGAAAGACTAGCCGTCTTAGTTGTATTTGTTATAGTCGTTGTTGAAGCTTCCTGTATGATAACTGTTTTTGAGTGGTACTTCAATAAAAGAAGTAAAATTTTTAACTGCGAGTTGTGATTTTGTAAGTATACAGAGTTTTAATTTTTTTTTTTTTCCAAGAACTAATTTTTCATTCCCTAAAAAATTTATAACAATTTAAAAAAATTTTACTCACGTTTGATAAAATATTAATCTCATCATTTAAATTAGAGTTCAATTGCATTAAAAAAAGAATGGTGGTGTAAGAGAACTTGTAGCTGGGAACTGAATATACCTTTGTTCTATTTCATTTGCATTGCATTATGCTCATTTTTAAAGTTATAACCAAAATTGGTTTACGAGTCTCTAAATGTTATTACCTCTAAATAGGATTATGAATTTAAAAAATGTACTACAAGCACTGCAAATGATATTTGACCAAGATACAATAGGTTCTAATTTTTCTATAACCAAGTAAAACAGAGAGAAGAATATTTATTCTTCCAAAATTAACTATTATATATCATTCTAATTGAAATTCCACAAGTCTCTTCCAGTATTATTTATCTTTTAAATTAAACAAGAACTTTTTAAACTGTTTCGAAGTTTCCTTAGCAAAACGGTTGTACAAAAATCTAGTGCCTGAAAGGACTCTTAGATATATTTTCAAGTTAATTAACTTGAGTTGTTTTTCAAAACTAAATAAGAAAGACTTGAAACTATAATTAGCAAAAAAATTTATTTTTAAATACAAGAAGAGTAGAATGTCTTACCCTGTTTGAATAATGTATTGCCTGAAAAAGTATTGTTTGAAACATATTATTGTGATTGATCTATTGTTTTATGCAAATTGTAAGTATAGCTTTAAAGCTCTTTTATTAATATCAATTCATTTAGTCAAAATCCTTGAGTACACCCTCTGTACCTGGAAATATCTTAAGTCAGCAATTCACTTTTCACAACATGTTCTTTTACTCAACAACACATGGCATCTGGTAAATGACTTTTAAATATTGGATATCATGAAAAAAAAAAATTACCACACCAGATCAAACCATGGAAACTTTGAAGACTTGTATAACAAATACTGTATAAAACGTCACAGAGAAAATGTTGAAGAACATGTATCGACAACTGGGGGGGGGGGGGGGATTACGAACCTTAGATACTACGAACCACAAAGGTGACATACATTGAATTTGTCTAAGATGATTATTGTTTACAAGTAACTTAAGTATAGTCCCGATCATTTCCAAACAATATATATATAAATTATAATATTTGAGGAATTAATTATTTTAATATAGACAAGACTTTCTGCTTTATAAGCTTCTGTGTATAAAACTATACATAGATTATTCCTATAATTAAGGAGTTAACATTTAAGTTCTGAACTGTAATTCGTAGATATTTATTCATTTAGTGTTTTTATGTAAAAGTGTTTGTACCTCAGTGGTTATGTCCACAATAGTAACGAATGGCATTTTGTAATTGAATCGATACCAAACAAACAACCATCGTATTTGAAGTCAATTTTTATTGCGGGTAATGCTTTGTGCTCTGTACTAATGGCATACACTGTAAAGACATAAAAAAACATCCAAAAGATTGCTTTTGCTGGATAATTTCAGTAAATATAAATGTTCCTGTACAAACCCATCAATACTGAGTTTTAACGATTAGAGATATAATCATATTCACAACTATATAATGTGAAGTTAGTATTAATCTATGAGTACTTGAATTATTGCAAGTAATTCTGATGTAAAATATATCTAGTAGCTTCCATCACTAACATATAAACATGATTCACTTACAACCTTACGCTCGTCAAATCCTCGACTGAAAGCAACTCCTGCAAGGCATACCTTTTTAATATAGAAGCTCTCAGACGACGTTTTGATTTTTGAACCCCTTACTTAGCATACTTATTAAAGGAGGCGTCTCGTATTAATCTTGCTCAAAGAACTTGCAAGCAAACACGCAAATGCGAGTTTCATTCCGCCTCTGTCACATGACGAAAAGGCGGAACAGTTTTCACTTTTCGTCGTCGACTCTTCGTTTTACATCACGATGGAGCTATTTGCATTCTTGGCTCGCTGGATTTACATGGACATTTACGGCCTCACGCTCTTTAATTCGATGCCTTGAAATGGAAGGAAGTGTGCGGTAATGGTTTATGTCAAGTGCCACAAAATTGCGCCTTCTTTTTCTAAAAATTGTAGTCAGCCCAAACATTGCTATTTTGAACCAAGTTAACCTAAATGATAACGATTATTAAGCCTAAAACAATTAAACTAAAAAACATTTTTTATATAAATTCTTTATATGTATTGCCACTTTTATGTGTGATTGCAACTTATTTAAGTAATCTTGAGCTCAGATGATTTTTCATAGCTTTCGACCATTACGAAGAAAACCATCGATTCGATGCCATGGGCTAACTTTTTTTCCTCCAAAGCTTGATAGAATGCATTGTGTCTTGTGACCAGTAGGTTAATTTGTCAATAACAGCATGTGTTAAAACGGCATTTTAGTGACAAACCTAAAAGTTTGAAACCACATAACCTGACAAGTTCATTGCCATTGACAATGAATCTGACAAATTTGACATAAGACTCATTGTCATTGACAGTGACTCTGTCAAGTTTCATGTCGATTGGATGACGCAAGTAGATCAATTACCCATCCGAAGAAGCAGTAGAAGCGTGTATAATAGCCATTTAGGAAAAAAATCTCAAAACTTGATTGATTCATTATCATCGGCAACGAGTCTATCTGCCAAAATTTCCGAAGATTTGCCCTCCGCACAAAAATCAGATTCAAAAACACAAATTACCGAATTACAATTGAAAGATTACAAAATAGAAATAACTTAACAAATACAGCTAACAGAGAAGCTATTAATGTGTTTTTCTACCTGGAAAATCTACACTAATGAGTGATTGCTAAGTATTTAATAAAAAGTATACGTTAGAAGGAATAGTTAATGAAATTTGCTTTCTTGATATTTTAGACAAGTTAAATTTCACCTATCCATAGTACTTATTTTATGAGAGTCAAACTTATTATTCCGTAATGGCTGAAACTGTTTTTTCAGTGAACTGTCAGCTGTTGCATATCCATTTATATCGTCTTTTATCACCTTATTTTATTCAAATAAACATAAGCATTTTAAAATGAGCTTATTGATTCTTATAAATCTGTCATAAGCAATGTTACTTTGGTAATTTAAGTAATTTAATTTTCAAACATTTTAATTCTTTAAATTCATATGAATTAGACATTCTATGATAGCTTATAAATCATATTAAATTACAAAAATATTTTTTTACTTCATCGTTGTCATCATCATCATCATTGATTTAATTTTTGAATCGCTGATTATTTCCTCTAATTTGAAAATAATTAGTACTGAATATTGATAATAATTAATAATTGAATGATTGATGCATCACCCGATCTGATGCCTGTCGCAGTCTGAAAATATTTAGATATATTTTCTTGGATTGAGGATTTTGTTTCTTTTATTGAAAGCCTAATTAACCTGATAGGTTTATATGGGAACAGGATTGATAAGTGAACTCCTGTTTACATTGTAATAGGTAGTTTAAATAAATAAACAAACAATTAATTATATTCTCTGAATTTTTAAGTTTTTATCGCAAGCCAAAAAAAATTCCGATCTTAATCTTCCCTTTCTAAACCCACATTACTATTCTAGCAAAATTCTTTCACCATACAAAAGGTTTGTTACATAGAATATTTGAAAAAATTTAATCTATTGTATACTTATGCCTTTATATGTGAACAACTCTACTGAATCCCCATTTATATATGTATTAGAAAGATCGTTTAAAGTCTGAAAATTAATGGTGGTAGTTCAATTCATTTAATGGTCTCCGATTGAAAATATAACTAAATGTATATTATTTATTAGTGTTGTTCTAAAACATTTTACAAGTTGAAGTGGAATCGGATCAGGTGATGTATAACTTTTAAATTTCTTAAATCTTCCTCGACTTGGATAACAGTAGAGTGTAAGACAGCTTCTTTGTTTCGATTCGGTAGGTCTACTATCATCGTATGTTACTCAACAAAGTTAAAATGCGCCCGTATTTACTTAAGATATTTTTTACAAATGGCAACTGATAGTTCCTTTTCACAGAAAAAAAAATCTTGCAGAAGGTTGTAAAATTGTAAACGCATCAAACTGTTTTTTTTTTTTTTTTTTTTTTTTTTTTTTTAAGTTACTGAAGTTATTATGAAACTTGTTTTATTATTAAATCCTTGATATTAATTTCAATGTTGTTTTTTTTCTGTTTTTTTTTTGTTTGTTTGTTTGTTTGTTTGTTGCGGGTTACTGGCAAATCTGCGACTACCGTTTGTCTATGAGTATGCATTCTATCAAATTTTGGAGCAATCACTAAAAGGCCGCTTTTACAGACGCTTACATTTAAACTTTGTTTCTATGGATAAATTTTTTACCAAATTAATTAAGCATCTTATAGCACAAATACATTTTCTCTCGACACTGATATCCACATGAAATATGTAATAAAAATTACTAATTCAATTTTGCAGTAAAAATTATACAATAAAGAATAATAATCATTTATATGCATATTTACAGACTTTTGTTCATGTAATAAAAATGCTTTTAAATTAGCTTTATTTTTCAATACATCATATCGTATTTTAATGAAAATATTTCACTCTTAGCAAAATATGTTTTTATACCTGTGGATTTGATAATTTGTTTTATTTCTCCTCTTTAAATTATGTTCGTAACTAAACAAACGTGTGCATCATTGATAATTTTAATAATACCAACTAAATATCAAACTGTTTTATAATAGATTTCATAAATATTCATAAGAAAATTAAATAAATAAAGAATCTTAAAAGACACACGCCATTAATGCATATTTGTATATTTTGCTAAAGTCAGTACAATTATTCAAATAATATGAAAACAAATATTCAATACTTATACTTTAATTTTAACACATGAATTTAACTTAAAACCAATTAAATTTATAAACTAATTCAATTTTCTTGAAGCATATAATCAGTCTAATTTTAAAATATATTTTGCACACAATTTTATAAAAAATTTATATGAACAAGTTATTGCTCTATAAAAAGTATCTATTAGTAAATTGAAATCTCCATCAGAACTAATACTTATACCCTTTGTCTCCTAATCCAACCATTCTTCGTGATTCCTTCCAAAATAAGAACGGAAGTGTTTCAATTAAGCTGAAGGTAACTTACAAAGGTTTGTTCTTTGCCGTTTTAAATGAATTTATAAAAGTGGCCCTCGTTTCCACGTCACACTACAAAGGAACCTAATTTAAATCCACCAAAGATACAGTCAATTAGAAAGAAAAAAATTGAAACTGCACCTAAGAATAAAAAGGTCATAAAAGAATTTATTTTACTGGAGCATCTGAATAAAAGGTTATCTTTTTAAAACAGAATACTTACTTGTTTCTACCAAACAGTTTCGATGGTAGCATAAAAATATACAGTGAATGGACAAAATATTTTGAACACATCTCGAATATACATAGAGCTGTAAATGCAACGCATGCATTGACATAGAAAACCATATTTGATAGTAAAATGTCACATATTCAGAAGCGGCAGTTTACATTGCACTATGGCTGTTCCTGTTGAAAGTAAGAAATTTGAATGCAGCATAATTGTGGATTCCAAAAGGGTCGGTTACAGTGTCTTTGAAACCCCTAACATTCTTGCCTTTTCACGCTTTACAATGTATAGAGTTTTCAAAGAATAGCAATTAATTCGAAAATCATGCTCTCAGCAAAACATATTCATGAGCTTTGCAAAATTTATCTTAAAATTAACTAGTTTTAATAAGTCAGCTACCAATAATAGTTGTTGCTGTTGTTGTTTTTTGTTTCGATGGGTTTTCATTTTCGAGAATTTACCATCACATGTTATGGAGCCGGAGGTATATGGTAGGAGAATATATGATGGCATTGCGGATAAAGTTTTATACTATATTAACGAGTTGTTCCTGTTCCTAATACAAGATGATTCATTTTGGAATGGTACAAAAATAAAGCATATCTGTGAACGCTGCAATTAACTTATTTTGATAAACCACATTTACCATCAAACCACAGTTATCCAAGTTTCTATAAATTTTGTATGTGTGCTCCTCCGGTGACTCAGAAAATGTGCATGTGGTATTCCGACTCCTGCCACTCTCGATAAAATAGCCCTTGTTGATGAGTCCAACACACCAGTCATCCACTACTTTAGTTGGTGTAAGTCCTCAAAAAGTAGAGGTAAGAAGACTTAGTCTTTAGCAATTAAATTGCAAGAGGTTAGATCTCGGAATCTCGACAGCCAAGAAAACAATGCCATCTCATTTGATCTAGCACGGTCAATCCAGCGATGGGGGAGACGATCGTTCAGATATTCACGTACATTGTTAAGTATTGTTGTTGCTAGACAACATTGATTGTAGTTTCAAAATAAATTTGTTTCAACTGCATAAATCAATTACATAATTCGTACTATGCTATTCTTTTTGTCCCATTCAATATTAATCACCACGTACTTTAGCCACTCAGAGTGTTTTGAGGCATCAAGCACACTTAGAAAGATAGGAATCGATATTATTTTAGAAAACAAAAAATACGGTTAAATATGGTATCATTTAGTTTTTCAATATTACTATTATTAAGGTATCTAAGAAAACGCATATTTAATTCTAGGTGATTAAGTTAATTAATCATGTTGAATGAATTATTTAATAATATTTAAATTTAATAAATATTCATAATTATTAAAGTTTATTTAGAAGTGGATGGGAAGCAAGATGTCGCAAAGTTATTAACTAATACACGTAAAATATAGTCATATATAATTGCTTTGATGTTAGCTTTAGCAAATCTCAATGACTGTCTTAATATTTTATCTACAACAAAAGTTTGAATCTAAAATTTATGCTCCAAGAAAACGCCCTACTTGAAAATTAAAACCACTGCCTACTCTTCTAAACTTATATAAAACAATTTCAAAAACAAGCCAGTAACATATACTCAGAATACAAATACTCGAATAACACATAAAACACCACTTACATATAATGAATACAAGATAAAACATCAGATATATAATATTATAAGCATCAATAGAAGTAGTATAACTTGTTTTTAGTTCTAAAATATGATTTTACACCATTATTCCATGATGAGAAGTTTATTCATTTGAATTTATAGTACTTTTTCCACGCGCACCCATTAAAAAGCATCTTGAAAAAGCTTTGCACTTTTCAATAATTATACATCTTACTAAAGCATTGATTTTTTAGGAGCTTTGATAAGTATACCTAATTCGCTTTAAATAATTATTTCGACTTGTTTCAAAATATCCTCTTTCAAAAGTGAGTCTTTATTGAATATAATTCATACTAAATGTTCAATTAATACTTTTTTTATTTTAGGCGTTCCATGGAAATAGAATTATTGAAGATATGAAGCCATCTCAAGCGTGATGTTTTTTTACATTCCTAAACGACTGATGGAAACGAAAAGAAATTGTTGTGAAAACCCTATAAATCAACAACGTGATTTTTATCGAAATCAACAATCAATATGATTCCTCTTATGAATATCTATATATATCCTAATGTTGTTGTTTACTTCATTCAACCTTGAGATTCAGCTCGTTCTCTATTAGGGTTCTTTATAACTGTTTCGTGTTTTATAGACACTGTAATTGGATGTGTTACAAGAAACCAATTAATGTTCTTGGACATAAGTCATAAACTTAGTTATATGCGTTTATCATTCGTATTGCTTATTGATGACAATATAAATGCACTATACATGTCTCACAAATGTGTTTTATGTCAATAATGTGTTCAAATTCAGAAGAAACACTCATTCTGTGACTAGTCCGTAGTGTTTCGAATAGCAAAGTCGAAAAGATGTTCTTTTTCAAAGAGCATTCATTTTCTAAGTTGTTATCTGTGCCTGATACTTTTATATGCATGTTTTAAAAAAATGTCAATAGGATACTTTATACCATACGAACTGTCTATATTCTAGTCATATAATTTACGAAACATAACTTTTATTATCATACTTACAGAAAAAGACATAATGGCTGTATCTTCTGATAATGAAGAAATTTTTTGGACCATGTCCTCCACATCCTTTCCTTCAGATGTTGTACAAGGTATTTCAACCTACAATCCAATGGCCTGTCCTTCCTGGTTCAACCCCGAAATTTTGAACAATGCCAAAAATATATCAATTATTATCATTTTAGGTTTAATCAATGTCATTGTTATAGTTGGTAACCTGCTAGTAGCCATTGCAGTTTTTGCATCGGCCAAATTACACACAGCAACCAATTACCTCATTGTTTCCCTAGCTGTTTCTGATCTTCTCGTTGGACTAGCTGTGTTACCTTATTCTATATCTCTTGAAGTCCTCGAACTGTGGATCTTCGGCGAAATCTGGTGCCAAGCTTGGTTGGCCGTGGACGTATGTCTCTGCACGGCCTCCATTCTCAATTTATGTGCTATTAGTATAGATAGGTATTTAGCTATTACTCGACCAGTTCACTATCGAAGTATTATGTCCAATTCCCGGTTAAAGTTACTGATATTTGCAGTATGGGCATTAGCAATTATAATTTGCTTTCCTCCTCTTGTTGGCTGGAACGACAGAGTTCAAGACAGAGAGGATGTAACACCATTTGACAATGTGGCTGTGTATAGTGAAATGAACAAATCCCACCTTTCATCTCAATACTTTACGGACAATAAGAGTTTTGATTTCGACACACTGAAGTTTATACCTGCCAACTTCACGGATGAATCATTTAGTTCCAATTCAAGCAGCCTCACTGACGAAATGAAGTTTGTTGTACGCAACGTCACATCCAGAAGGTGCCCTAAACCTCAATGTGCTCTCATCACCAACAAAGGTTACGTCATTTACTCTGCACTTGGATCCTTCTACATCCCAATGCTGGTCATGTTGTTCTTTTACTATCGTATCTACGTAGTAGCTTTGAAAACTAGTCGTGCCCTTGATAGAGGATTCCGAACGGCTAAATCGGGTAAATCCAAGTCCGCCTCTGGTGGTCAAGAGGGTGGTAGTGGAGGTTCCGAAGTTACCCTTCGGATTCATCGTGGCAAGCCTACAAACGAGTCGATGTGCTCGGCTCGTAGCGTTGGTGGAGGCACCACCAGTACAAATTCCAGTAGAAGATCTGGTGATATTTTAGTGCCAAGAAGAATCCCCACCGTAGTCTACACCCACTCTCGTGACAACAATAGCCCTCGCTGCTTCAGGGAAGACAGCACTAAACAGTACGTCTCCACTAGAGCTGCACTCAACGATGACCACTCGTGTTCAACAGGCAACCGGTTCAGGCGAACCAAGTCTGCCACGCCAGCTTCTAGCAATAGAAACCCTGTATTTCAGAGGCCTTCCACGTCTTCTGAAGACCCTTCACAAATGGATCATTTGACTGTCGAAGGCAATGTTGAACAGAGAAATGGTCGTACGGGCCATAGCATATTCTCCAGAAGTAACAAACAGAAAGCTCGGTGGCACGCAAAACGCTTTCGAACGGAGGCGAAGGCCACCAAGACTGTCGGCATTATTGTGGGAGGTTTCATTCTGTGCTGGCTTCCATTTTTTACTGTTTATCTAACCATGGGGTTCTGTGAGCCTTGCATTCCTGAACTGCTCTTCAAAGTGTTTTTCTACCTTGGGTACTGCAACTCGGCACTCAATCCGATCATATACGGAATTATTAGCAAAGACTTCAGGTTTGCTTTCAAGAAGATTCTATGTCGTTGCACGCTTAATGATGACAGCGTGTCTTCCCTTATTCGTCATATACATATGCCTACATATTTGGAGGAAGATGCACGAATTGGTCAAGAGGGGGAAACGTCCAGCCAAACTTGAGCTCACAACTTTACCGAATTTTGGCAAGCATAAATGATTCGGACAGACATGGTATTACAATTTTGTCACTTTCATTATTTTAAACGCCATATTTCGGTTGTTATTTAGTTAGTATTTATTTGTTCTGCTAAATATCATAATTTAATTGCGTTTTTCATCATGAGAATCATTCATATTTTATTATATGTCTCTATTTATTCAATGAACGACACTTTTTACTCTTGTTTGTGATTTTTTTTTTTCTGTCATACACAACTGAAATATGCCAAAGAATTAACTAAGGGATTGATGTGGCAATTGGAAATAAGTACAATACAAGTGTTAAGAGTGGCATATGTTCCAGGCTTGAATTCCTTGCATTTGTAGAAAAACATGATGAATAAGTGTGATAGATGCGTTTTAAAATAAATGATGTGAATTTAAAAAACGCTCTTATCGAACATTTACCTTATTATTTGACCACAATGAAAGACGAAGGAGGAACGTGCCAAGAATATATAATTTATTTTACTTCCATGTGTACTTATACATTTTCTTCGTTTATATAGGAATCTAAATTGAAAGTTACATTGCTTAATTATATGCAAGCGAAAAGACACAATTAATTGAATAAAAAATTTCCTATTTACTTTACAATTCAGATGAATTCATATTTCATTATAAAACATCGCAACTTAAAAACATATTTAAAAACATTTTAAATGCAATACGCTGGTAATAGATCTTACTAAATAAAAAAATACTAACTTACATAAAATTCTCATAAACGCTATAAAAAAATATTCACAGCAATGAAGAACAATAAAAACTCTTAATCAGGTTTTGAAAACATTTCAATAATTTCATAAAATTATTTTAAAGTACTTTCCATTTCATAAATTTTAAATATACCAAGCGTTTTAAAGTAGCATGTACACATATTTGTTAGTAAACGGCTGTAAGAGTCATTGGTACAACTTAACTATTGACATACTTGCGAAAGTTTCTTGTCTTGTTTCTTTGTTGTAAAATAATTGTTTCCATGTTTGCATGAAACGTTTCTCTTCCTCATCTGTAAAAGTGTACTTGTATCATGAATGTATATTTGTAAATTAAACTATTCGTACTGTTAAATAATTTAATATGTCGTTAAAATACTAACTAAATGATGATATAGTGATTGCGAGGAAAAACTTTTTGAAAGCAACAGCAACAGTAAAATGGTGCTATATAACAATAATTTTTACATTGAATTCCTTCCTTTATAAATTCTCTAATGCGTTTGGTAATATTTGTAATACTTTTCATCTCAAATTTTAGACAAGAACTTAAACATCAAAAATCGACAGTAAAGCTGTTAGCATATTTTTTCATAAGTACATTTGATGGAATGTTTTACTGGTTCATTTCATTTCAATTTTAATTTAAAACATAAATATTTATTGATATTTTTAAATATTATATTAGGTAAAAAAACATTCGTATAATAATAAAAGATTAAACAAGAATTTTCTAAATAGCAAAGGCATTCTTGGATTAATCTATATTCTTAAACATAATGTCTCTCACCGTATTTTATGAAGTACATTTAGTGCGCTTCGTAAAATAATTAAATAGGCTTGCGCATGCAATTAATTTTGTGTCCTTAGTCTAGTTACTAGAACATATTTATCTATTATTATTTATTAATGCTAATACATGTATGAATTAAATTTCTCTCATTTTCAATCCTCTAAATGTACAGGCTTTCGGCGTATTTTAGAAAACTTGATTTGCCATGTTTCTTCTTATACATATCTGCATGCTTCAATTCTTAAATATCAAATAACATTGTTCATTAGGTAGTTATTCATCGTCTGACGTTAATGCTTAGCACTGTTTGTTAAAAACGGATAAGAATAATAAAAAATATAAACATTTAGGTTTACCTCACAATCGCTATATCCAATGTTTATGTATAAGGACAAATATATATGTACAATGTTTAATACATTAATTGTTGCACGAAGACAATCTAGAGTCTATAAACAAAAAACATGGTGTGCATTTACAGCATATATAAAAAAAGAAGAATAGCGTCTGTGAAAACTTTAGTTTTATAAAAACTATCATGCTATAATATTTTACATTCAGTGTATATCAGTTTTTGGAGTAACTTTTAAGAGAAAATTTTAATTTAAAAATTTCTTATTCGCCTTTTTGAATTGAAGTTGAAAACTTACATTTTAGTAAGATAAAAATATTTAAGAACACAAAGTATACAGAGAGTATACAATTCAAAATATGATTCAGGTAAATTAAAATACTCGCTCTTAATTTATTTATTTTTTTCATTTTAAATACTTGCTATGCTAACTAAACTGAAAACTTATGTTAACAAGATGTGTATAAATTATCATAAAATTAATATTCAATTCCCTAACCTCCTTTCTTTTTCTTTGCGTATAGTCCAAAAAGTCATTTGTCATTGTTTTAATACAGTTTCAAACTCTTCACATAGATTTATAGAAAATGTGTTCAAAATGAACCTGATCCATTACTGAAAGATTTATCAAAATTAGCAATATTTTTACACTAACTTTACCTGAACGTATTTATCTAAAATCATTATTGAAATACAATTGACAATAATATTTTGAGACAAATATTACCAGATTAAGTGAATATAATAAAATATTGCTATTTTTATAATTGGTGGAGTGGATTTGCCCATTTTGAATGAAAGATTCTCATAAATATTCTTATGGTCAATCTACACTATTCGCTTTGGAACAGTTTTGAAGTTATTTTTTAGTTTGGTTCATAACATTAAATATGGACTTTCCTAAACCATGAATGTACAGCAAAATTCCTTTCTTCAATTATAAAATGTGATTGTTAAATATCAGGTAAAATGCTCATTTTAACTTAATGTTAGCAGTAACAAATTTAACACATGAATTGTAACTTCATTTTTCTATAAAATATAATTTATTAAAATAAAAATACTTTTAATAATTATAGAGCTGTGATGTGTGTAACGAAATAAAAGTTATTCAACTGCAACTTTAATTTTTGATATTTAATTCTTTAATTAAAAGTTAGTTACAATTTACCTCAGCTGAATAACGTTAGAATTTTCAATCTATGCTTCACCAATTTCTATTTGTATTAAAATATTATTTTTGGGAAAAAACATTGAAGTAGTTTCTTATTTTTTATTTTTTTTTTACTTATTTATTAATGTAAAATATTTTCTAGTGATAATTGGAAGCTATATTTTGCTCTCATTTATAATTTAATCATTAATAATTTCTTTATATTTTATCAGAAAACTACAAAAAACGAAACCTCTAGATTTATTTAAACAACATATGGAAAGAAACTAGCTTTGATATATATGGATCTATTTTTTATACAAATGAATTATTTCGTTCGAAATGTTGCCTGAAAATCTCACTAAAACTAAAGTTTTTACTCGTTGCTATTACATTTAAATGCTCAATGTCTACTTAAGAAATATTTTACCTTGAAATGTGTATATTTGTAAATGGTACGTTTCATGATACAAAATCTTACTTTCCATAGTTTAAATGAAATAAAACTCTTCATTATGACTACATTAACATAGATTGATAAACCTATCACTACTGATAAGAAAATCTCAAACTTCAAACAGATCATATTTATATTTAGAGCTGAATAGAGAGTTGTCGTATTTTAGTTGAAGCTGTTTAAAGGTAGAAATCAACATCTTTTCATAAAACTTTGTATGCGTACTACTGAAACAACGGGACAATGATCTAAAAAAATTAAAAATTAACAAAATGACATTTTCTCAAAATACATATTTCAACAATTATATTTCCTATATCCAAAACTTTATTGCCTTGTTTCTTTTTGATCTAAAATCCTCATTCTCAAATAAATTTCACGATAAGGTCCAATCTAAAAAATATATAATTTCCAGATAAGGAGAGTAATCCTTCTGTAAGTCTGTAAGTAAAAGTTTTCTCTGATATTTATTTTTTCTTTGACTATCCTTCTTCCAATGTCTTGATAGTATGTATTAATAATATCATGAAGATATGCTCATTAAAATCGGATATAAAATGGTTCACTTGAATTTTGGCCTTCTTGTAGTGTGAATCCTCTATTGCATGAAATATTTGTGGATATCGTGAATATCTACACAAATATTTCTTAAAATAATTTTTAAAATTATTAAAATCAATGCTTATGTAAAGACCTCATTTTAAATTTGAAAAATATTACAATATTTTTTTTTAATAAGCGATAATTAAAAATGTAATTTCACCTTTCTAAAAAAATATGTCATATGTGACAAACTTTGAAAACATTAACTAAACCCATAATTTTTTGCATATTTTAAACCAATATTCGTATTAAAGTTGATACTTTTTTGCAGCACATGTTTTCTCATTGCATTTATTACCAATAAAGCACAAAAGCATTTCCACTGAATATGAAATTAAATTCTCATTCAAGGTTCACATTTCAAATCAGGAATGAGTAAAATTATCTAATAGCATAAATATAACAATGAAAATTTGAGAGATTTCATAAAGTGTTAAAACATGATGTGGTATAAGTGATATTCAAATAGTTTACTTGTTTTTTATTTGTCTTTTCTTTATAATTGAATAAATAAAAATACTCTTCCCTGTGTATTTTCTCAAATAAAAAGCAACTTATTTTAGTATCGGTATTGTAACAATAATATACATCTTAAACTTATCACTTCATTTTTCAATGAATCCTGCCTTCATATAAAATTTCGTTCATGCACTAACTTATATTTTTACTGCATTTGAAAAAGACATACTTGCAGATTTTTAGACACAAAGAAAATCACATTTTCATGCATTGTTTATTTTTAGTCGAAAAAGTCTTTTTGAAGATGTTAAAGACGAAAAGCAAATCGTGTTTTTTTAGTTAAAGTGTCATTAATTAGTGAACTATTTTCTATTTTCATTCCAACACAATTGAACTTGAAAAAATATATAAGTGATCTATACCATTCCATTTTTCGGAATTTTAAGAACGTTTTGTTTCAAACTTATTTATCCTATTAGGCATATCAATGCATAAACCTCAAATATTACCTCAAAGATTTAGACTATGTGGATTAAAAAACAGTCTTTTTTAACACTCCCAAAAGATCTGTTTTGGAACTCTTCTTTATCCAACCTCATATTTAAACTCCTACTAGTATCAATACAGAAATTTATATACCGGCTTAAAGGTTGTATTATATTCATTCATTGAACTGAAAAATTGTTCATTTTAAAACATTCTTTCGTGATATTTTTAAACTTCTTTACTGTGCGTTTTTTATTGTTCTTTAAAGAAACGTAAGATTATATGTGAAGAAAAGAAAAGATTAAGGAGTTTGAAGGATTAAAGGAGATTAAGTATACAAAGGAAGTAACGTTTCTGTGATCTCCTAAGGATAAAATTTTCTCGTCAAATCTAATCAAAATAAATTTGCAGTTTTAAAACAGCTCACTCACAACTGCTTAAACAATATTTATGAAAAGAGGTTTAAATTGCTATTTTGGTTAAATGAGAGAGTTCCCTTGTGAATCTTCGTGGATTTTCACGGTTGTTGTTGTTTTTTATGCTGTAAATAAATTTTTGAAATACTACCGATTCCCAGTTTGAATTAAATTCATCGGAAACTTTTAAAAGTTATAAATTTCAATTTAAAACATATGTGATTGAGTACAAATGTCTCAATTTATATACAACCAATCTGGCCACACTCAAGTACTAATTCGGTAACATTTCACTCAATATGTAACCGTATTTTTTACTTACGACTCGCTGTTCTTCATACCTTCTGAAAATACACACAAGAAAGTCAATGTTTATTTAAATATATCATCTTTTTCATATTAACCTTTTTGGTATCAATAACCTATCCTCAAAGCATAGATTAAGTTAAAATTCTTTATTGGCAACATTTGCATCCAGAACTACAAAGTAAAATAATGTCATTTAAGAAAATAAGACTCTTTGCAAACTTTCAGGAACTTTGAGACACCACGAGGCTGAATTTTTTTAATGAATATTTTAGTCTTATCACTCCACATCAATAGAAGCCCTTAACTATACCATAGCTACAGTATACTCGCCCTTTTACAGTTTCAACTGTGGCCAAGAATTAGTTAAACGAAAATCCTGTTAAATCGGAGAATTGAAAAAACAGAAAGTTAATTTGTATAGAGGATACATGTTTTTCGGAAAATTAAATGAAAAATTTAACAAATAAATCAAACTACTATTTCAAAAAATTTCGATATTACAGATAGCCTATAACTAAGATAAATCTTTATAAAAATCAGTGACTTCTGCTGAAGACAGGAGATTCTATTACCTGAAACTGTTTCGCCAATTTTTATAAAAACACCAAAGCAACAATTAAAACAGATGTCATCTGCTCCACGTAACAAAATAACCATTTCCAATGCTTTTAATCCACCAATATATATGATATGAGTGATGTGAAGTTGTCATCAATATTTGAGTCACCGTCATCATCTCGAAGATATTCAATCAACTTCAATAATGCTGTCATCCAACAAATTCTCATGCTGGAGATCCTTTTCAACGCCCAGACACTGCTCTACGTCTTACAAATTTATTTGACACTATGATTTTTAAATATTGATACAAAACTGTCTTCTTCGATAGGTTTGTGGAATGACAAAATTAAAAAACAAGTACGGTACCATAATAATACAGTTGGAAAGGTATTCCTTATTTGACATTTTTTCATTTATGCCATATATCTACGTTTCGTACCAACAAATTTTAGTCGGTTAAACAGAGATTTTGTTAAATGGAGGATGGTTAATAGGGGTTCTGCTATTTAGTTTTAACAATTTTGTGTAATATAATTTCGTTAAAAATCACTTTATTAGAGAATTTTCTTTGGATTTGAGGCACTGGATGATATTAACAAATTTTAGTTCATTTTTTATCTGGACTAATGAACCTAAAATAGATCATATAAAAATATTAACGATTAGAACTTCTAAAATCACGTTTTAAGCAAAGATAGAGAACACTAACTCTTTGAAATATCTGTATTACAAAAGAAAAATATTTTACGTTGTATGAAACCAGCGCTCTTTCACTTTTATTAATTTAAAATGTTATTGATATGCACCATGCTCTTGGCGTTGTAGTATATCCATGTGCGAATTTTGAAGAGCGCAATGCATTTCCTCAATGAGATGTGGGACAAAATATATATTGTGTCGTTTCTGGTTAACGGAAAAGCAACTACATTCATCAATTGCATTGAAAAGTGTCAATTTTGTAAGAAATTCTATTTATATATGCGTTATTTTAATATAAAATTCCTCAAAGTGCCCTTCACTACAGTGACAGTTGTTAAAACGAAATTATAGTCTAAATAACTTATTATTATTCTTCATTTATCTATCATTCTATCATTTAATAACTACTATGTTACATTAAAAAAAAGGATTAGTGCCAAAAATACAACAAGATTATCTGTGCAATATCCTTTTTACACACCACTTCAATTACTTAAAACATATACATGTCAATACTCATACAAACTATATTAATTAATTGGGATAGAATGAAGCTTAATGCTTATAAATTTGAAAAGCATTTCTTTTAAAACTATGAAAATATGATTATTAACATTATTTATTTTCTTTGAATACATTTTTAAAATTTGTGTCTCTTATCAATTAGAATTTACAAGTCTGAAAAGTTTTTACTAATGGAACCATCCATTTTAAAAGATAAAAATTATTAACTACACCATTTCCCTTCAATATTTTTATAATTTAAATAATAATTTACAATAACTCAATCACAAATATGTACTTTATATACTAGCGAAAATTGTACCAATTGAATATTAAAATTATTATTTTATTATGAAACATATTTCCAAAATTTATAATCAGTTATTAAAATAAATGAAACGTACCAAATATTTGTTATATCAGTGTGAAATGTCTATGTGTTATCTGTGCATACATGTAAATGTCATTTTGTTTTACTCTAAGCTTTTTGCTATAAAATAACAACAAAACATCTGTTGGAAAATAAGTTCTAGTCTGAAAAAATATGTTGTATTATCTGTTATGAATAAAATATATTGTGATGTATGTTTAAATGGTGAAACCCTGTTGTTCCTTTGTATATACTATACAAAAAACATTCTAATTATTTTTAAAAAAACATTCATGATAAACAAATATATATTTCACAATCAATTTTACAGATAACATTTCAAACTAAATTGAAACATTTACAGAGTCTAGAAAGCTTTATCAGAACTAATATGCAAACTCTCCCTAAACTCTACCAACACAGTGAGAACGGAAATAGCGCACATCATGACAAACTATTTTAGTATATTAAACCATCGAGGCAATCAATTTTTTCAGTCATAAAATAGAGACAGTGCTGCTGCTCAAGAAGTGGCATCCGATTACGAAATTGCATTGTATCTGCGATTGATTGGTAGTGGGGGACCTATTGCTTACCCTCCATAGTACTCTGATCTCAATTCACTATATTTCTTCTTTTGGAGCCTCCTTTGACATTAGTATACGATGCGTTTGTTAACTCTTGTAAGAGTTGTCCTTACTTCAAACATGATACTTTTCACATCAAGTATCTTTAAGAGAGGGTGTGACAATACCACATTTGTCGGTCTTGAATGGGAAATAACATCCTGAGACGAAACATATAACAGCTATTAAAAAACCTGGAAATGATCCCCGATTGCTAAGTTTGTTTCGATTCTCTGTTAATGGATTGACTTGGATTATGTATAATTTTCTGACTGAATAAAAGAATTACGAACCAGGTTTCCTACGATAGAATTCTCATAACAAGCATTAACACCTGTATCACGCTTATCTTATTTTGTCAGTAGAGTTCCGTGAGTATTGTTGAAGCATTTTATTTTTAAATATTTGATCTTCTTTCTGCTTTTGAGAAAAAAGTACAAAAGGCATCAAGATCAAAATAAATTTGTCATGAAGTTAAAATAGAATTGGTAGAAAATAATATAGATTTAAATAGATTGTAATCCTAAGATTTTTACAAGAACATAAATATATAATATGAAGGGAAAGAATGCACAAGATATCAAAAAATAGTGTTGATCCACTTTATTTATTTCTATATAAAAGACCGTTGGTATACAATAACAAATACAAATATTTACAACACAAATTACGAAATCATAATCTAATTTCAATTTTATGGGGCCCTCAAATATACATAATCAGGAAAAAAAATACTTACTCTCATGAAATAAAATACTCTCAGGAAACAAAATACTTACTCTTGCCAAAATATTTCAAAAATATCTAATCATTTTCTATAATTTTGAAAATGAAGTGGACATACTTCGCTATACATACCGTTAAAGATGATTCAATGATATTTGTAGTGTGAGAAAAAATACTTAGAAATTATTTTCTAGTTTAACTTGTGAAATGATAATATGAAAGGTGAAAGTTGACTTAGCGACAAATGTTTTCGTGTAAAAATTTAATTTATTTCCCTTGTGAGGATTTATTTAGAAACTTGTGTTAGTAACATACACTTATAAACTGAAGTGCCAAATTTAATGAGACGAATATCTAATATCGGGTTCCTATGAAGTGATTTTAAAGCTATCAAGACTCTATCGGCGTCTCTAACTGCATATTTGTTACAAGTTCAGGATATTATATACACGAATAAATATTTCTACCATAAACTAAATAGGATTCATTGGTTCATGTGGTATCGGTGACCAAATAATTCTCTAATGTGGTCCAACATTTGTATTCTCCTTAAACTGGTTGCGATCTGTCCCAGAGGCATAGTACATTTCCGTCCTTTAATACACCATCGTTATAAGGGTGCATTAATTTTATGAAGCGTTTCAACTAATTATCAAGTAGCTATAAATTAAATTTAACAAGAAAAGCCAGCCCATATTATCTAGATTCACTCGACAACATTTTTATGGAGCCATTATCACACCTCTCACGGCACCATTTCTTATCAATTTTGTTTCCTGACATCTGTACACTGTTAAAAGTTTTGTTCCACTTTACACCACAAATTGGTTCCCATTTAGCTGCAACCAACATTTAGTACTTAGTTTCTCGATTTAATGGTGCTTGCGGTCCAAGGTAGCACCATTAAATAGTGAAAAAACTAAGCACCAAATGTTGGTTTCAGCTAAATAGAAACCAATTTTTGATGCAAGATGTAATAAAATTTTTAACAGTGTACCACAACTGAAGCCTAACATGAACTTGCACCTACTAAAATCCTAGCTTTTAGAGGCATGCTGTTTTAACTTCTAACTATACTAAAAATGGGAGAAACTTATTAGTCTGCTCATCTATTCTTCAGAAATCAACATTTTCAAACCAAATTACAATTACTAGATTCATGGGATACGTCAAATAAAATATTTTGTAAAAACAAATTCTCATGCCAAATTTCAATAGTAAGTAACGGAACAGGTTACATGAAAATCAATTTGCAGTTTGTTGAATTTAAACCATAAAAGTGTAATGCGTTAGTTTGGAGGTATTGATACAATTAGCCAAATTCGAACAGAAAAGTACAATTCATAGTAACTGTATGCAAAGTTTACATTAGCTGCAAAGAGAAATATAGAATTATAATTTGAATACAAAGTTATTATAATTAAAGTTCAACTTTGAAAAAGCTGAAAAAAGAACCAGTGGAATGACCTATCATTTGACCTGAATATGCGTGAAGAAGGAAAAATTGTATATGATGGCATTAAGAACAAAAAATAGCTCGAAATAATTTGTGTTCTAATTCAATGCCATTTTCTCCTTCTTCGCTTACATGCCGGTCAAATTTTAGGTAATTTTGACCCGTAGTCCTGTTATTAGAGATTTTCGAAAGTTGAGTTTCAGTTATAATCAACTTATATTTAAAAACAAATTTCATTAAAACTTATCAGCATTTTCTTTTATAAAAAAACTCTATGTTAACAGGATTTTTGTTATTTTAAGCCGTCAACCTTAAAAGGAGGAGAATTCAGCAATTAAATATCATTATGCTGTATATACAGAGTGGTCATAAAAAAAAACTTTGCCGATATATGTACCTCTAGCTTCCGTTCCGTTCAACAAATCGAGATGAGATTTCAGGTGTACTTATTCAGAGGTATGAGCTCGGGATTCTGTGAATGGCAACAAAATCGCGCTCAGAGTTACGGTTATAGTTACGGATAATCAAAATTTTCGAATGACAACACCTACTTTTTCTTGTCGCAAAATGCTCAGTGCATGCGAAAGCCCTAAAGAGCTTTGGAACGGTACGTGAATCACCAAAAGCGGATGCGTAATGCACGCACAAAAAGCAGCTCGGCGAACGGCCAACAAAAACATTAGCATTGCTCACTGTGAAAAATTTCATATGACAGAGGTCATAGTTCACATGGATGCTATCACAGGCAATTTCATAGGTTTTCTACGCTGAATATCTGGCGATCGGCCTCCGTATTCCCCGATCGTGCTTCTGTTGGCCATTCGCAGAGTTGTTTTTTGTGCATGCCTAACGCGTTCGTTTTTTGTACCATTCCAACGCTCTTTAAGGTTTTCGCATGCGCTGAGCATTTTACAAAAGAAAAAGTAGGTGTTGCTATTCGAAATTTTCGAGTTTCTGTAACTGTAACCGTAACCTTGAGCGCCATTTTGTTGCCATTCACTGAATCTCGAATTCATACCTCTAAATAACTATACCTAAAATCTCATCTCGAGTTTATACCTCTGAATAACTATACCTATAATCTCATCTCGATCTGTTGAACGGAACGGAAGCTAGAGGTCCATATATTAGCAAAGTTTCTGTATGACCACCCAGTACTTTGTATGTAGATCTAATTTACACCCATAGAAACGCATCTAAAAACGACCAAACACTGACAGTTACTAAAACAATCCAACTTGTTTAAAATTATTTAGGGTTCTACCCCCCCCCCCCCCAGCACAGGCAGACAATTCATTCAACGCTGTTCTGAGAGTAAATCACGCTGTGTGTCCAAAAAGGTGGTAAAAGATTTAATATCTTTTGATATTTGAGATAGGACAACAGTTTAAAATGGAAAAAATACTCAAAACAGAGCAAAAAAAAAAATCATAAACACATAATTTTCATTCTTGGGGGTAATTTATTTTAATTTTTTTACTGCCCCTGTAGAGAAAAAAAATGTCCTATTGATTTTTTTTAACGTGATTTGACTTTAGGAATATAAAAGTATACTTAAAGTCAAATCTCATTAGTTAAAAAAATACTCTATCTTTTTTATCCAGATAAATGCAAATCTTTCAAAACCGTGACTTATGCCATTTTAGAAGAACTTTGCGGTGAAGGAACATGAGCCTGCTCACCAAATCGATATTTTCAGATAAAAGGGCATTACCAAAAGTATTTATCATATGCATCTAAGAAAGAATTTTTTGAATCAAATCTTTTTATTGTCATCAGAAAGTTTTAAATAAACAATTTTAACATATTTATCACAATACGTATTATAACATTGCTATCAACAAAATACGATTTTAATTTTCTAAGGAACGATGAGTACAACTCAATTTCTTTTCTATTTATTAAGGGTTAAGCTTATTAAGGTTTATTATTATTATTATTATTATTATTATTATTACTATTATTATTATTATTATTATTATTATTATTATTATTATTATTATTATTATTATTATTATTATTATATTATTATTATTATTATTATTATTATTATTATTATTATTATTATTATTATTATTATTATTATTATTATTATTATTATTATTATTATTATTATTATTATTATTATTATTATTATTATTATTATTATTATTATTATTATTATTATTATTATTATTATTATTTAACGTAATTTTGTACGTCAGGAAAACTTTTGTAATAGACTATTTTGCTGTATAGGGGTTTTGTAAAAATTAAAATTCTGTAATTATTTTTTTTTAATAAATTCAATGAAATCATACTATTTCTTATGTTTTTTTACATTATTTTTATCCTTTTTCCATATTTTATAACATTTCAACAAAGGTATATGACAAGCTTCACAAACAATTTCCATTATGGAAGAACAAAAAACGGGAGCATTAAAGCAGGCGGGGTCCTTGCTTAAATGCACAAGTTCATTTGCTTACACAATCAGCTTACCAAATCCGTGCCCACAAAGCTCCCCATGAGGCACTCAGATGCAGCAAGCAGAATATTCCGAGAAGGTCCTCAGAGTTCATCAGAGTAGGCTCATGAACTCTGACCACAAACCCAACCACAAGGACATATGCTTAGGTCGCCTAACTTCTTTTACAAGTTTCTTAATGTGCAACTACTGATCTCTTACTATAACTTTTGGATAGCTTATAAGGGATTCCTGCTCTGCAAGCAGATGAAACCAATTGAACATTCCTCCTCCCATCTATTGTATGTGTTAGGTTGTCTATGGTTTCCAACACATTCTAACTCGACTGGGGGAAGTTGCTAACATAGTTCTCTATTGAGATTGTTAAGCCTACTTCAAGCCAATAATAAAGCTGTTTCGATTCTTAGGAAAGGAACACTATCGCTATTATTTCTATTTTCGAATTATAATTACGAACCCAGGTCTTTTTTTTTTACTTTTTTTCTTCCTTTTTTCCTTAATGTTCTTTCAAGTTGTATACGATGTTATCAGTTAGTGGGGTGAAATTAGGGCACAGAGAGGGACAAAATGTTAACAATAGTAATGAGTACAGGATTAAGTTAGCTTCTAGAGAAGGTTCAAACCAAACAAGAATTGACTTTACAAAAATCCTCTCTTCCAATAAAGATACAGAATTCAATACAATGGAAGAACAGAAAATTGTGTTTCTGGTATTTAGTAGAAGGCTAACGTTAGAGGAATATATAACCTATTTAAGTTACTTTTAGCTACTTCTTCTGACCTTAAAGTATATATCAGTGACAATTATTCTCTTATAAATGTGACAATTATCTACAATTATTCTCTTATTTTATACTATCACATGCAAAGCTCAATAAAGGAGTTTTTCAATTAAAAAAAGTTGTCATGGTGCTTAGAGAAAATCAGTTTCTTAACATTAATCATCTTTCCAGTAAAATTACAAAAAATAAAGATAATGTGCTTTAACTCTTAGGTAAAAATTATACTGTATTCTATCATTTTGACCATCGAAACATTATACGTATGCAAATTTTCAAGCGGTTTGTAACTTATTAATTAATTCAATATATACCTCCCTACATTCTTATATATGATAAGTACATTCTACTTGTAATTAAGTTAATGATCTTTGCTCTGCCTTTCACACTCTGCATATTACTAATATTTTTAAAAAACAAATTTCATTTAAACGCATATACATCAGAATTTTTATTAATAAATTGAAAATTAGTTGGCACCAATTTAAACTAGAGATAAACTAACAATAACTTCCTATCAAAAGGAATTTTATCTTGACATTTTATCTGTTATGCAGGTGAAAGATCATAATCTTAATTTCCACTACAACTCGACTAAATGAACCGATGAGACTAAGTTTGGAAAATACCTTTAGGGTACTAAAGTCTCCTTAAAAGTATTTCATATTTCTTTAAAAGATTCTTCAATATTATGGGAATCAGTAATGATCTTATCTATATAATTATCAAAAGTAGTGGGAATGGTTTATGACATGCTACACTTTGAAAAATGTGTGTAATTGTGTTTTGGATTGAAATTTATTTCAACGTTTCTCATATTTATTCAAAAACGTTGCATAAATATTTAAAACCAATATGATAAAATTAATTAGTTTTAAATTATATTAAAATAAGTTTAATTTTGATATCTTTATTAATACTATAGTTGAGGTCCTTTCAGATAAATAAACTTAGAAATATATTTTTAACACATTTAACTTACTGTCAATTTTATATTGAAAATGATAGGAAAATCCAGCTTTTGAAAGATTAAATTATAATTCAGAATTAATATAATCCCCTTTATTAGAGCAATTTGCTTGGGACATGAAATGTCTTTACATTTTCAGCGTCTCCAGATATTAATACTTGTTTCCAGTTGTTGAATTAGCTATCAAGGATACTTTTCTATTTACATTTGTAAATTACAAATTACATCTTATTTATATCGTAGAAACACCTAACAAACGTGCATGTCCTTTAAATAAATGCTTTTATTGGCACACGTTCCTGTTTACTAAGACTGTGGAAATTGACAGTAATTGTATAAAAATATTTATTTTATTCAATCGTACAATATTAAAATTATAATATTTTCTAGTTTTAGTTTATTGATCCCAAACACATGTTTGCAAGCGAAATCACAAAATATTTTTTAAAAAAATCTCTCTTAAAATTACCTTAAAATAAGCAATATGGATGAAATGTAATTGAAAACAACTTCATTTAACTATGTTTTTAAATAATTTACTTACTTTTTCAACTGTGATTAAATTTGTATGCCTATTTGTATGTGAAGTCTTCTACAATGTCAATTGACTCAAAGATAACACTATTTTGTCATAAATTATAAATGAAACTAAGAAATAAAAAATAAAAAATATTTTACGGATTAATTTTTAAAATAATAATATGAGAAAATATATCTTTCCTATAAAAATATCTCACGTGCATTCTTTGTATCTTGATATAGATATTTGTTCTTGAAAGAATAATTTATTTTATCAAATTGCTCAGAACTTTGATCACTTTTATAGAAATACAATCATGATATTTCTATAAATCCTGTTGGTATCCTTTGGGTAACTTCTAAAATTAAATTACATTTACTGATGGGTTTCATTAGATTTCCATACTCATTCAAACCGTTCATCCAATTCTAGTAATAAAATGGACCGTTTTTAAAGATGAGAGCACAAAACGGTTCTTTTAAGAAAAAAAAGGACGAACAACTTAAATTAAAAGTATTCCCAGCACAAAGAAGTTTAATCATTTGAATTCTGATCTGCTCAAATCCCCTAAATTGGATTTCAAATCTTCTCTGGAGCTTATGATCACTGAAGAACAATCTAGAGAAAAATACGATTCCATCTGGAATGAGCTCACAGTTCGATGCATAGCATTGATCCAGAGTTGATGGGTAAATAGTATTTTGTACAATTGCATTTCCCCCCAAAAAAAGTGATAAAACTCTTGATTGATGTTCGAAATTTACAATACTCAATTTTTCTTAAGTGATCATATCTAATGGTCTAAATAATTAAGACACGAGAATGTAATTGGTTTAGGGGGTTTTATTGCTATATTGAGGTAAAAAGTAGCAAGTATATGATGAATAAAAAGAATTCAAAAGATAAGTCCTTTCAACTATTTTGCCTCTTATGCGAATTTTTACACTTTAATTAAATATGTGGCATTAACAGTTGTTTCTTGACTTTTTAATTTATTAAATAAAAAAGACATTTCAATTAAAAAATTGGTGAGCTGACTTTGTATTAGACATGCTAGTCTTTTAGAAGGGTCTTGATGTTAGGCATCAAGCACCTGTGACTAACTGATAAGGTGATGCTATAGTTTATAGTATAAGTTCAATACAACTCTAAAAACTAAGCTTCTCCCCCTGCTAGCTGACTCTCACTAACTACCAGACAATACTATGCCACTCTTATATGGATCGCTACGCTAGTAAAGCTCACTTTGTTCACCAGGCAGTGAATGTACAGCAGTTACAAACTATTCATAATTCAAGCCTAAAAACTATATATCATAAATATAGGAAGTAGTTTTTACTTTCAATTACCCTATATGAAATATAGGGGGGGGGGGGGGAATTCTTGTATTTCTTCATTCTTTGGAACATACTAAGTTAAAAAAAGTTGCATAGAAAACATTTTAAATGAAAATCGCTGTCGTAATGCCTTTTAAAGTGTTCTAAAGATCCCCACCTCCGAAATTCCCTTTGAAATTCAATAAAGGCGTAAAAATTTGAAATATGAACGTTGTTATTATAGAGTTCACTTCCCTTTAGTATTGACCAGCAACGACTGGTCTTCCTCTGTTTCACTTACCTGAGAACTTAATTTAATTACTATCGAAAAACATATCACCAATTCCGCCATATTTGCCTTTGATTTATGGCCAATATAATAATCATCGCCAAATGGTATTTTGTATAAACTAATAAAAATATGAAATCAAAAACGGTAAATTATACTATTCCATGTCAAATTCAAGTGAAATGGCCATTATTAAGTGTAATTAAAAGTTATTAAATGTTCCACACCTCTAGTTTTTATTGGGGATGTATTTCTGAACAGCAGATCCTTAAACAAATATGATTGTTTGCAACGAATCCCACCTAGACACAGCAATATCAGGTAATATAACTTATTATTCTGAAAAGTTTATTAGATTAAAATATCGACAGTAACATATTAATTACAGCATTTTGGTCCACCATTGAAATGCAGTTAATACCGCAGCATGATTGACACTGTGTAATGTAAAAAAATCATTATTGTAACTATCATCAAAATTAAACTGAAAATTCGGCCCGAAATAGAGTGCATTGTAATATCTAACGAAATGATAGTAGACGCCATTCCATAGTTTTTTTTCTCCACTAAACCTCTGATAATTAGGCAGTTAGGCATGGAAATCAGACCATTTTAAAAGTTTACCGCCTGAATTGTTATGTAGCAATATTGAAACAACTGATAAAGTTGCCATAATTCGGTACGAGTGTGTTTTAAAGCCTAGTAACTTTCATCTGTAGCACAATCATAAAAATCTGGCAAATATTCTTGATTATTTCGGTTTGTTTGAGAAATACTACTGATTCTTTAATGGTATTTCTTGCAATTTTCATCCACTAAGTAGTATGTATATATATTATATATATATATATTTATATATACAGGTACACACCCTATATATATATATATATATATATATATATATATATATATATATATATATATATATATATATATATATATATATATATATATATATATATATATATATATATATATATATATATATATATATATATATATATATATATATATATATATATATATATATATATATATATATATATATATATATATATATACAGGGTGTCACAAAAGGTCATGTCCAAACGGCACACATGGTTGTGTCAGGTCATGAGGAAGCAGAATTACATAGGAAAGGGGGTCAGAAACGCAATTTTGACAGTGAAATTTCATCGTAACCGTCACGCAAAGAAAAGATAACAAACGGTGTAAAAAAATCTTTATTTTACAACAAAACAGTACCAAATAAAAAAGAAAAATGCTACAAATCATAGTAAGTGCTCAAAATTGGCCCCATCAGCTGCGATGCATGCTTCACATCTGCGACGCATGGAATCGCGAACTCGTTCGAATTGGCCAGTAGTCTCCCGTACATGTGCCGCTGCTTTAACGATACGTGCGATGAGGTCCATGTCCGATGGAACGGGTGTCTCGTACACCAGACACTTCAGGTATCCCCAGAGGTAAAAATCCAGGGGGGTTAGGTCCGGGGATCGTGGTGACCACGGTACTGTGCCGGCTCTCTGCAACGTCCGCGCTTCGATTAATCCGACTGCCCGCGCTTTCGTCTGCTAGAGCTTATTGCCCTCTAGCGGATTACAATCGCGTTTCCGACCCCCCTTTCCTATGTAATTCTGCTTTTCTGCTTCCTCATGACCTGACACAACCATGTGTGCCATTTGGACATGACCTTTTGTGACACCCTGTATATATATATATATATATATATATATATATATATATATATATATATATATATATATATATATATATATATATATATATATATATATATATATATATATATATATATATATATATATATATATATATATATATATATATATATATATATATATATATATATATATATATATATATATATATATATATATATATATATATATATATATATATATATATATATATATATATATATATATATATATATATATATATATATATATATATATATATAGTGGGACTACGTTTCTGGTTTATTTCGAGCGGTGAAGCAATTTTATCGGGATTCATAGAAATCAAAAATTGAAGAAGACGATGCAAATTTTTCTGCTATTTTTTACAGAAATCTCAATAATAAACTAAGGTTAAAAGGTAACCAATCGATTGACTAAATAGAAGAGGATTAATCGAAATATCAAAATATTCAAGTTATGTAACTTGATTATTACAAAATCATTAGAGATAAAAATTTCAGTTGCCAAATAATAATATGCATATAGGTTATGGTTAATTTAATTAATTTGGATATTATGCATAATAACTGGTTATCTTACAAAATAACTATCAATATTGGCTAATATGACTAATTATTTTAGTATTTTAATATTTATCATATTAACCTGTTACAATATTTAACAAGGAAACACTTTGTTACAAAAAATCAATTTAATTTAATAAATCATATAAAATTAATCATATTAGCGGTTTACATTGGTTATTTTATAAAATAACCAATAGTTTTACATAATATGATATTTATTAAATTAGCCGTTACATTTATATTGAATAACTAAGAGAAGGTAGGATAAAAATATAACCCATAAAAACAAATTTGTTAATATAAATCCTTATATGCATTACTTATTTTAATATTCCTTAACAAAGCGCCATTTCTGTTGCCAGACTGTGCTTGGTATTAGCATCTAATTTTAAATTTTAAAAACATCTCTGTTAACAGAATATGCGGCAAACTACTACTAAAAATTTATTCATTAAAAATAAATACGAATTTATGCACTCACATCCAAACATCATTTGCTTATTCTGATTAAAACAATTTTATTATTCATTAAATAATTTCGGCAACAGGAAAGAGTTTCTTCAATATTCGTTTAAATACTATTTCAGCGCGATTGGATGACGGCAAATCGATTTATTAGTATTACGTAAAAGCGACTTCTTAGCGACAGGAATTGCCCCAAAATTTAATAGAATACACTGTCATCGACATTGAACCTACCTGACAAGTTTCAACCCGATTAGATGACGGCAAGGGGGTTAATTAGGCCTCCTCAGATTTGCCGGTCATCGACACACACACACAAAATCGAAGTTAATATACTCGATAATAGATTTTCTATCATAAATTTAAAAATGCAGTTTTATAAAAATTGTGTATTTGATATTGAATGATTTATTATCAAAATATGCGAATAGAATCAGAATGCAAAGTAATATCGACCTGAACTGAGAGAGATCTACGAGAGAACTGACTTCTACAAAATTCTCTTTCTCCAGTTTGTGTTCTACGTCAAGTTCACTAGGGACATTTTCACGATGCTTCTCAGCGGGATACGAAAAACACGACATTTTTATTGCTAAGTGAGATTGATTCTATGGCAGCATTTTATTCTTTCCATTTGTTTGATCTTTTGCATGCATCTCCTTTTAAGAAATGGAATGAAATATTTATTCTAGTGGAACTATGTATATTTTTCGAGACTGCGAAGAATAATAACTTCCATGTTAGAGATTGTTAGGAAGATCTGAATACAAATACGAAGAAAATATGTTATGTTACTGTAATTTTTAAATTGTGACTTGGTAAAGAAGGACTGCTTATTTAAAAAAAATTTAATAAGCTTTCAAAACAAAGCTTAAATTTTGTTTCTTTTTCGTGAATACTGCTTCACGAGTTTTTAAAACAAAGCTTCTAAATTTTTAGTCATGTTGCTTTAATCAACAAAGCAATTCCTAATGCCCTGTGTCCCATCATGGGTATCGGATTTTCTACATCATATCCAGTCAATTCTACAAAGTCATATTCAAGAAACTTAACTTATACATTATCAAAGATACAGAATTGACCTAAAGTTCAAATGTGTAGCTGAAAATTTAAAAAAAATTTAAGGAAATTTAGAATCACGCGACTCTTACAGAAAAGTTCAAAAAAGACAGCGAATCACAAAGAGCTGGAAAGAATCCCTTCGGAATATAATTATTCTTCAAAAATTTGATTAATCGTACAGAGAGCGCAGTCGCCGAAATAGGGGGGTCAACCCTTATTTAACTTTTGGATGTTTTTGTATGTGTTTCGAGACAAATAAATTTGTTTCGATATGTTTTTGAATTTATTTTTTTTAAGAACTTTGTTGTGCGATTTTTACTCCACCCTGTATCTATTCTCCTTATATGCAAAAAACTAACTTAGCATAATCATTATATTATGATGTCTAAGGATTTATACTGATGTAAATTATTATTTTTTTTTTTTAAGTATATATAAATCTCCTCAAAGATGAAATTTAAAGTAGATTGTTATGTAATAAATTGAATTTAATGTGCTATAATAGCTCTCCGTCTACGAACAAGGCTTAATTTACTGCACAGACTTCATAAGAAATAAATTTATGATTTTAAATAAGCATTTTTGAATATTTAACAACTTTCTAACAATCTGGGGCGATCTCATTAAAAAAAAAAAAAAAAAACATACGAGTTTTAAAGATATAACTGTAACTTCTACAACCATTATTTTAATAATATTGTTCTAATCTTTTTTAATTCATACCTATCAATTATACAAATTATTCCTTCTAATATTAAGACCCCCCAACTGATATATAACACATGTCTATAGCATTTATAATTCAGGTTTGACTATTTATGAATTGTTATCATGTCAGTATTAAATTATTTTCGGTTGGATTTTGACATGATACTTTTCCTGTAGCATATGTCCAGACACCCTGAAAACTGGAAAGCCAAAAATTTATACAATTGTCCCCACATTTTGTAAATAGTAAAACAAAAATTCGCAATTACGACTTACTAACTTAAAGAAGAAAATCGAAAACATTCCAAATGCGGATATTGAAAATTTCGTAAATTAAGCTATGGATTTCAAAAAACAACCAAAAGAGGTGAAAAATTACACTGGTCAGCAAATTTAAAGGATAACCAGTTTTTCTCAAACAACTTCTCAGTGGAACATCGTAAACACATAAAATTCGCATCAAAGAGACATATTTATGTAACATAATGATAAGTAAAACAACTCAGTCGAAAATTGAAATGCAAAGTGTACAGTGGGGGCATATGCAAAAGAATGGAGTACCATTAGTTGTACAAATGCATCCACATTAAAAATCACGCAACTCAAGGAGTTGACCTTTAGTGTGAGATATAACCACTGATCTTTACTACAACTTCTGGATTACTTATAAGCGGTTTCTGCTCTGCAATCAGATGATTGTCATTTAAATACTCCCCCCCCCCCCCATAATGCTTTAAAATAGGTTGCCTATAGTTACAAACAAATGTTAACTAGTTTTCGGAGAAGTTGCTAGGATGGATCTCTATGATGATTACTAAGCCTTCTTCGACTTCAAATCAAAAACCAAGCAGTTGTAGTAGAGATCAGTGGATATGACCTTTCTTGTCATCAGTGTTTACTAGGCACTGTATTTTCATACTTAACATGAGTTTCTTGATGAATTCTAGAGGCTAAATGGATCATTCCACCTTTTGAACTGTTTGTAAGTGATGGAAAGTTCCCATTACATTAAATCTTTCCACAATGGATATCGTAGAAGCATCCCATACAAGCTTGATTAAATTTGGATAAGAGGAGTGATCTGGCTTACATAGAGGGGTGATATTCATATTTTTAATCGTTTATCCAAATCAAAAGTGGGATATAAACATACAATAAGTAACAATCAACTTTATTTAAAAACCGATATTTCACCAAAAAGACTTATCTAGATCAGGTTAACGTAATTACAGTAAAAAAGTCACAGTTAATTATCTTTTGTATTCCTATGGAGCTTAATAAAGTAATCCAAGACCAAATCCACTGAGAAGTCATTAGGGAAAAACTGGTTATCCTTTAATTTTGATGAACATAGTATGCAAAGATTCCATAAAATAGAATATTTAATTTTTTTAGTTTCTTAACAAACAAAACGTTTTTACTAGGTAGACATATTCGGAAGGTCGATGACTATCTCACGATGTATCCTCAAGAGATAAGAAAAGAGCAAAATGTTCTGGAAATGCTTAATGGGACAGAAAATGAACACAACGTTTCAAATGTAGGACATTCAAATATTTACTTTTTATATTACCAGGACTCTGAAATTTAGTAGAAATGCTCCAATAACCTGACAAATCTAAATTAACTTAATTAACCTAAACTACCCTGATATCATATAACAAACCATTTTATGAATAAATACGGAATGTCGTATTGTTCTATAAACCAAATGACTTAGGAAGCGAAAATTAAAAGAAATGTTCTCAAATTTAATCAGAATTTTTCGTTGATATTTTCATCATCGTATGTGGAATAAAGAATGAAAAGTTCTTAGTATGTATTCACATATATGACCAATTTTTAATTCTTTATTTTGATTTATATAATAAAGTAAGATACTTCTGTAAACTATTTAAATAAATTAAGCTATTTAAATTAAATAAGCTTTTTTATAAATATGCTTTTTGCATGCTATTTATGTAAATAAACTTTTAGTAAGCTGCTTATATAAAGTTAGCTGATTAGTCACTCTGTGTATGGAAAAAAATTAAACAAGTATGAAAAAATTACACCAAAATAATTGAAGTACTGAGCTTTCCAAGGGAAAATAAGAGAAATAAATTAGAAATATTTACTGCAATCAAATTATTATCCTTATTATTATCCTTATTATTATCATTACTTTCATCATTATTTTCATCATTATCATTATTACGACTTCGACTTCAGTTATTAGTCTTCAGATACCTAGATGCTGGCACACTGATAGATTCTATTTTACACTATGTTAGAGATTTCAAGTTAAGATACTCTCGAATTGTTATCCAGTTATGCAAGAGATGGAAGCTGCCTAACGATCTGGTTTAGTACACCACTTGTAATGCCCAGTCATGATTACTCCTGCAACCACAGACAACCATCTTGAGTCCGACCCCCAATCCAAATATATTGCATTAACCACAATCCTAAACAGCGAGTAAATTTCATTTCCTATCTCTCTCAGCTACCATCTTTTCACTTAATGATTTATTTAATTATTAATGAATTGGATTTCATGGCTTTGTCATTAAAATTAAGCCATTTGAGGATGTTCAATTTAAATATTATCGTTCTTGCTTTTTATCAGAATAAAAATGCAGATTGGATATTATGACCTTGTTATTATTTATGACTGATTTTATATTTGATTAATTTAAATTTTAGATAAGGCGTCTTCTCACTTTAGGCACCTCGAAAATAGGCTATTTTCGCGATTTTTTTTCGAGGATTTTTGCAAACAATTATGGGATAAAATGAATCCTATATAATAAACACATCTTTCAAGTACAAGAAAAAAATATTTTTTTTATTTTTTTGAACAATTATTATAATAAAACAAGAGCATCGAAAAACCCGTGTAGAAATGTAATGTTCGTGGCTTGTTGATGAAATTTCGGAAACTATCCGGCCGATTGTCATGAAATTTGAATGACATTTTCTTCATAGTTATAGCTATAGTGCATATCATCAGATTTTTGAAATTTTGATTTGAAGTATTTTTTTTTTTTTTTTACAAAAAACTGCAAAAAAACGCGTTTTTTTTTTTTTTACTTTTTCGAAAAACGTGCGCCATTTTGTTATTTTCGCGAATATCAAAAATCTGATGATATGCGCTATAGCCATAACTATGAAGAATATGTCATTCAAATTTCATGACAATCGGCCGGATAGTTTCCGAAATTTCATCAACAAGCCACGAACATTACATTTCTACACGGGTTTTTCGATGCTACTGTTTTATTATAATAATTGTTAAAAAAAATAAAAAAAATAAAAATTTCTTGTACTTGAAAGATGTGTTTATTATATAGGATCTATTTTATCCCATAATTGTTTGCAAAAATCCTCGAAAAAAAATCGCGAAAATAGCCTATTTTCGAGGTGCCTAAAGTGAGAAGACGCCTTAAGAGTTGCTTACATACCAAATACAATCTTTCACTATTTGATGTGTTAAGCTAATCCACTATACCTCATCCCCTCTACTAGTATCCTCATTAAAAACAATACTTAATGTTATGACTGTTTTGTTATGTTTACCATTATTTCACGTAAAAGTACTTCTTTGACAAAGTTTTTCATATGTCTAAGGGTCAAGATCACGAAACGGTAAAATATGGTTTATCATGATTTTGATTTGTATGTTATTCCATATTTCTTTCAGTAAATTTATTTTCTCTTGGAATTCAAAGTTTTCACGCTAAATTATAATACTAAGTTTGTTTCTTTTTTAAATTTTTTGCTGTATTCCAGTCAAAAGTTTTATTTCTTATTACTATGCTCTTATGATTTTAATAGTATTATAAAATTATTTAATGAGCAATACAATATTTCTTATGACTTTTTCCTTTTTATTACCGCGATTTTGAACACTTAATAACCGGTTGCCGAGTTTTGAAATTAATGGATTTTGTCCAAAATTCTCGATCCTTTTCTCTCTCTTTTTTTTTTTTATTCTAAAATTCATCAAGAACTCGAAATAGTATAAGAAATTAATAGAAAAGTTGCATCTCGTGCGCTTAACGTCATTTTGACGACGGTGCCCCTTCCGAAGACGTTGCCGAAATTATCGTCTCCGGAACGACGAACTTTCTTTCTACATCATGTAGTGATTAGGCTTAACTGAATACTAGGACCATGTGTAGCAGTAAATAAAGCCACATTTCAATGTAATCATTAATGTCAGCAGTTTGAAATTCAGCATATTGAAACGTTAAAAAAAGGACTGTCGCCGAAATGATGAATAGTAGATGTACATATGAAGTTAAGACTAAATATCAATCGATTTTAATGTGAAAAATAAAATTGTGTTCACATTTCTTCACAAAATCACATGCGAACTATTAGTTTTGCACTAAAATATGAGAAGTTCAGCTGTTTACTTTGGATGGTTACGAAAAATTGTGACTTCATCGAAATGACGCAAGATTTTTATGTACACAGTAAAGAGATCGAATAAATAAAAAAACAAGGCTAGTTTTAACAGAAAAATTCGTTTCTTACTATAAATAGAGTATTCAGAGTTAGTAATTAGCTAATATTTGAAAAAGAAATGAAAATAATTGCCGAATACAATGCAAAGGATTTTGCTTGATAATCGACGGTGACAGTCACCGAAATGACGTTTTCGAAATTGAAAACTATTGTTTTTTTTACCAAATTATTTGCTCCATTCTCCTATTTTTTCAAGTTTCTTAATAGAAGGAATGATTAGGTTTGTATTTCTTTTATTTTCCTTTATCATTTTCCTTAATTTCATACATAAAACCACTTAGGACACGTTTTGGCCCGTTATATGATTTCGACCGCAAAGCTCCACCTTTATATACATTGCGAGATAAGCACATTCTGAATATGACATTGAGTGGTGTTATAAGCACTCTCATCGGATAACGCGCAGTCAATTAACTATCCTAAAACAACTTTTATGTCGGGCATAAAAGTTAAACGGATGGCAAATAACTTTACTGGAAACACTATATTTTCTATCTAATGGGTGTTTTAGAGAATTATTAAATTGATGTTGGTAACGAGGAACGAGATAGATCTATGTATCATCAAATACAATATTTGTTTACCATGAAATGAGGCATATAAATCTTCAGTTGGTTATATTCAGATTATATGGCGCCGCCAGCATCACGAGGGCTATAATGAACCGATATAAATCTTCAGACAACTTAGATCCTCTCTCTGAGAAGTGGTGTTTCCAAAACTCTTCCCATTCTTCTAACGTGTTTTAAGAAAATTATATTTTCTGTGGTTTAAAATGTACAATTCTTGATATAAAAAAAACGAATTTCTATCAACATTTAAGTCTATAGTGCTGTGGTGGTCACTTCAAATCATGCCTTCGACTTTTGTCTAACACTTACAGTTTCGGCCTAGCATGCTGGATACCTCGTGTTCTATTCCCGCCTGATCCTTACTTTCTCTACGGTTGTCACACAGACGTGAATGCATACAAAAAGCCTTCTGTCTCTACACGAAGCACTTCACTGCGATACGTTTCTCTGCATCCTCATGACATACGGTTTCGTTCCGTCACGGACTTTTGTTCCGTCATACCAGTGACGTCCGACTTTTGTTTCGTCATCACGTCCGACTCACTGAGAGGTGAACATTGTGGTGGTTACTTTAAAACCCCGAAATTTCCTCTCGACACTGGCGATCGCTTTTGTCGAGCCCTAGTATGCTGGAGGCCTAACGGCTTTATTCCAGCCTGGTCCTTACATTCTCTACAATGTAAAATTTTTGTTTAGATACTTCACGGTTGGAATAGTACAACAGGCACTTATCTACGCTACTATAATATAGTAACAGAAGTTTGTGAAAAAATTATCTGTCCGACTGTCTGAGGTCAATATTCCTAGACGAAACTACATATGCGAAGGACACGTACGATGTGTAAAAAGATAGATTTGGTCGAAACAAGACGATTTCCCTTACCGAAATTCAACCGCAAGTACCGAAAAAAGTTGTCGAAGTAAAATCGCAATTTGGTACGCCTAAGGCTCTTATTGTACAGAGCTACTCCTGTGGCACGCGTTCGCCACAGTAAAGGCTCCCGAGATAGCCACTGTTGTGGCTCAGTATAATAAGCTCTATAAGATTGCATGTTTCATTTAGAGTAACTTGTATCAGCGACTTAGGCGGTGGCGCGCGTTCGCCACTCGACTGGCTCTATATAATAAGGCTCTAAACTGTAAATGCTACATATATGAGTAATATATTAGATTGAAGGTATCGATAAGATTAGTAGTATTACATAAAACTTAGTGTCTTGAAATTTGAACAGAAAAGTTTTTCCCCAAAATATTTTTATAGGCTCCTCCGACGATCAATCAGTTATTTTTTAGTCGACAGAAGTCACAAAACGGAGACGAAGCTAGGAAGTCACTTTTCTTTGAACATAATCGAAGCCACCCGGAAGAACCACGCTTGCCCCGTGGGACAGAAGACTAGACCGTCCGCATAACGAAAAGAAAACTAGCATTACTTTCTTGTGCCTAAATCCCACAGAGACCCCCCAAGCAAGAGATCACACAATTCTACAGCTCCCTCAATCCAGGCCGAATGAATCGCAAATCAACCCCCGGCTGAATCCCAGAACACAAACTCATTCCGATGAGACAATTTTATTAAATTGTAATACATGTTATACAATGTTTAATACAACAATTTGATTTAATCAGAGAAAGCGCACATGTACTTATGAAGATGCGAAAAGATAACTCAGTGAAATCGTTCCACATTACAAAATGTTCCAATCTTAATTGTTTTTGCATTAATTAAATAACTGATAATTAAAATGTAAGTATTATTGACTGAATAATCTGCACAATGTATAACAAATTAACATAAAATTGTTACGTTTTCTAATTGAACGGTCAGACCAAAATATACTAAAAGTGCAGATATACTAAAATACTTCTGACTGATAAATAAATTCAGTGGTTTTGAGTGGGTAATTGATACAATAAAAGAATAATTACCACAAGGACAGTCACAATCAAACTTTTATATTTCATTGTGCGTATCACTAACCTGCATATATAACTATCTTGCATAAAGATTAAATTATCTGATTTAATCCTTTTCTACTTTTTCATATTATAGATTATTATTTACATAAAGATTTTATAGTATTTTTTCCTGATTATGAAAAAAAAAGTATTCCGTTTCAAATCTATATAAATAAAACTGACTTTCTGTCACACGGATTCGGGGACCGTTTCACGTAAAAACTACCTAACGGATTAGGATGAAATTTGGTATATCGCTTAATTAAACGACCAGGAGTGAAATAGGCGATATATTTTTAATTTTAATTGAGTTTTAAAATTTCCGAAATAATTTTTTTTGGTGTTTTTAAGCAGACAAAAACTGACTTTCTGTCACACGGATTTGGGGACCGTTTCACGTAAAAACTACCTAACGGATTAGGATGAAATTTTGTAAATCGCTTAATTAAACGACCAGGAGTAAAATAGGCGATATATTTTTAATTTTAATTGAGTTTTAAAATTTCCGAAATAATTTATTTTTTTTTGTGTGTTTTTAAGCAGACACAATTTAGTATTTCCTGAATGGCAACTGAATGACAATCTTCTTTTGGTTTGTTTTGAAAATCGCAAATGATATTCTACATTCACAATGCCTAGAAAAAAACGCCCATCATTAAGCAAAATTAGTGCTTAAAACTATTTTCGTAACATATTATAAACAGACTTACTTTATTGTACTTATTTTTACATATATATACTTATACATATTGCTACAGCATGCTTTGTAAACTTTCCATTTATTAAACTTTTATATTACTTTTATTTAGTACCAAAAACTGAGTTTATCCGTCAACGACGGGCCACGCAGCTAGTTATATATATAATTAAATTATTTCTCTGAATAATCCTCTTACCGACGCAGTGAATCTAGCTGCGAGCACATGGTTTTTTTTTTTTTTTTTTTTTTTTTTTTTTTTTAATCTACTCAAAATACAGCTTTTGAAATTATTCTCACATATTAACGTTAAAAAAAAGAACGAAATTTTTTTTAAATGTAAGCTTTTAAATACCGCACAGCTTATGCAGAAGCGAGGAATATTTTTTCAAATGTTCATTTCTGGAAGTATTTTGTCTAAAAATTGTTTTTTACGTTCTACTTTCACACAATTTGGTATTATTAAAAGTTAGTTTTAAAAGATAAATTCATCTGTATTTTCAATAAATAGATTTAAATAAATTAAGAAACACACATTTTACGTACAATATGGTTGAATTGGCCTTTAGAAAATAATTAAATTTTACATTAAATAGTATTAATATTCAATAGTAAAAAAAGGAGATTTTGGAGGCTCAGTTTTACATTTAACAGCGTAACTTACTAAACTAAAGTGTTTATCTGTCTTACTTTTAAAAAAAATAGAACTAAAATGACTGAATAATCAGGGTTTATAAAAAATTGTATTATTTATCCCAAAAGACAAAAAATGTATATAATTAGAAAAACTCGAATCCCATCATATAGAGAAGAGAGGGTTACTCTTTATTAAAGTTGAATAACATGGAAACCAGTAGGCAATTTTTATTCAATTCAGCAACTTTGGCGACGTATTTGGCTAACAAAGTAGTTGTTAGTAGATTTTGCTGAGAACGTTTTCGCAAATAGTGGAATTTCTTGCCAACAATAAACTATTTATTGAAAATAAAATATATTGTTCTTTGAATGCATAAATAAATACATTATGTACTATGGTCCGGTAAATTCAAATGTGTGCGTTTTGGGGGAGGTCATCATGAATCTTATAAAATCCTTACATTCTATAAAAATATCTCATTCTATTAAACTTTCTCATTCATATTGTTGCGTTGTACGGATTCGAAAGATTTGACGCCAAAGCAGATCAAAACTTGCAGAAATTTATTCCAAAATAACTCTTCACAGTTCTCTTACAGCTCCAGAACTTCTCGTTCTAGTAGACACAATACAGCTCTTTTCACCTCAATAGAGCACAAAACAGCAGTTAAAAACTTGATAACAACTGCTAAATCACCGCAAAAGACAATGCAATACAGTTCGCTCAGTATCTCCAGTCAACTAATTCAGTGACTCAAAATCCAAGAACTAACTCAAGTCAGGAATACAGCTCTCACAATGAACGTTGAGAGACAACTAACTCAGTGATTCAAAATCAACTAACTCCATCACCCGCTCCCTGAGCTTTTATAGGGGAGGTGATGTACGTGAACCTTCTTAAAATTCCTAGAGGTAGACATTTGGAGAACTTTCCAGACAGTAGTCGAAAAATCCTATACATGTACATACATGGGATACATGTACCGAAAATGTCGCCAAATGGTCGCCAAGTTTGGCGACATTTGGCGATTTCTCGCCAGATTTGGCGACAAAAATTAGTCGCCAAAACCCTCTATCTCGCCAATTTGGCGAGATTCCCATTACCATAATGTTAAATGCCCTGCCCCTTGAAACTCGCTTCCCAGAGTTACCTCTGTAAAACTCGTTATCAAGCATTGAGAGATTCATTGCTGGGAAACAAACCAAGACGAACCATTGCACTGCCTTACGCGAGATGAACATAAATTTTACTATTTACAAAATTAACACTACGAAATATTTACAAATATACAAAAATTCGTTACAATATTGTATTGTTAGAATTAAAACTTTCTTAAAAAGAAACGTCAATCTCTCTTGTGCCATAGACCTAATGATTTTAATTTTTCTTCCAGCAACAATTTCTGTAGAATGTGGGTGGGTTTTTTTTTTTTTTTTTTTCTTTTTTTTTTTTTTAAAGAGCAAATGAAATTTTATAACAAGCATAACATCAGCAATAAAAAAATTAAAAGGCAAAATAATTTTTTTTTTTTTTTTTTAAATTATTATTGATATTTTAAGTAGATATAATCTAGTATATAAAAACTTTGAAGTGTAACGATAAAAAAAAATTGGTATTTTCGATTCAACTTTTTAAAAACTTTTATTGTTAATGATATACTTGCTAGAAAATTCCGTTTGCTATACTCCGGCAGATATTGGGACATAATAAAATAAAGCATTAAGTCTACAGAAAAGGGACAGACGATTCCCTCTTAATTTACTATTAAGAATAGTTTCATTTCTTATTAATTCTCTCTTAATAATTTAAAGTTAAAGAAATAGCGTTAAATCCGAAGAAGGACGTTGTCGACCAATCCAATTAATTGTCCACGTAGCTGAACACCAACTAAAAATTTACCAATGGTCGTCGGAATAATGCGTATAATACTCAAGTACTTTACGTATTATCCCGTTGACCTTTTTGTTGTTACAAAAAGCTCTCCTAACATAATCAATCAATCCAATTGTATGTTTTGAGAGGAAAAGGCATCATGATCAAGCAATCAATAAATTTTGGCAACAAAAAGGATTTTAACAATTGACAAAACTTTTGTTACGACAAATAGGTCGACTGGAAATAAGTACCAATTTCTCATTCATATTAGTAAATACGATTTTTTTTTTTTTTCATAAGAGTAAATACGATTTTTTTAAACTTATGGATTTAATCATTATTAACAAACTAGCTGAATACCCTTGCTTCGCTACGACATTTTACCATTACAACTTTTTAGCTAGCTGCGAGGCCCTGCGTAGCCGAATTCCTTCATTGGTGTATAGGACCCAGCGTTTAGTGCTTCGCTCACAGGAAGGTTAATTGCTAAGCAAGACCAAGCTTGCGTCGCTCGCTGAAAAGTTCATAATAAGCACAGGCTTCCTTCACTCGTTGAAAGATTCATTGCTATGCTTGCATGAGCTCGCTTCTCTCGCTAAAAACTAATGGCTATGTAAAGCCTTAGTATTAGAACCCCCTTAATACAAATACACAACACTCTTTTGAGAATTTTTTAACATGTTTGTGAAAAGTAAAACTGGAAGGCCGCAACTACTTATGTTGCAATTTTCAGAACTCTAGGCCTTTTAAAAGTCACCATTTATGAAAATATCAATAAAAATACTAATTAAAACAAATTTAACTTTTAACATTCATTTTGTCAAAAGTCTAATTAGAAGGCCAAAACTACTTATGTTGTAAATTTCAGAACCATAGCCTATTAAAAATCGTTTTGTAAAATACTTGTTAATTAATTAAAAAATTAATTTAAAAAGCTAATCAAAATTTTAAAATCCGTTTTTCAAAAGTCCAATTAGAAGGCTAAAACTACTTATGTTGAAAATTTCAGATCCACAGTCCTATTGCAAATCGTTTCGTAAAATATTTATTGATTAAGTAAAAAAAATTAAGTAAAAAAATACTAATCAAAATTTTCACTTTATATTTTTCAAAAGGTCAATTAAAAGGCTAAAACTGCTTATGTTGAAAATTTCAGAGCTCTGACCCTATTTAAAGTCGTCTTGTAAAAAAAAAATGTTAATTAAGAAAATTAGTTACAAAATAAATAATTAAAATTTTAACATTCTATTTATCATAGGTACAATTAGAGAGCCAAAACTACTTATGTTGAAAATTTCAGAGTTCTACTCCAATTTTAAGTAGCTTTCTATAGATCCACTGACAAAGAGATACACAGACACACAGTCAGCTTGTTACTTTCAATTACCCATATGTAATACACAGAGTAATTAAAGTATAGGATTTGGTAAAAAAAAAAAATTTTCCCCCATTTCCCTACGTTTTGGAACATCCTGATCTCAAAAAAGTGATCTAGAAAAAATATCTGTCTGCGTGTACGTGGTCAGCATAATTCATGAACAAATTGGCCTACGATGTTCAAATTTGGTGTGCAGATTAATGATGGTTCAAGGACCTACCATTAAGGTTTTCGTCAAAATGCCTCTTAAGATGTTCTAAACATCCCCACCACCGAAATTCCCGTAAAAATGCTTTAATGGAGTAAAAAGTTGAAAAACTAATGCCTTTAACACAGAGTTCTCTTTCCTTTAACATACCTCATCAACGATCGTATTTTTTATTTCATTTTTTATCTCTGCTCAGATTCACTTACAAGAAAAGATAATATTAGAATTATCGATAAGCATATCGCCAAAATTCCCATTTCTCCAATTTTTTTTTTTTTTTTTTTTTTTTTTTTTTTTTAAACCCATATAAGAATTATCACAAAAAAATATTGCCAAACTAGAAAGTTTTCTAAGTGACTGATGAAAATATAAAAATGATAAATTACATAAATCTACATCAGCAATATAGTGTAATTGAAAGTTGTGCGATGTTCCACACCCCTAGTTTTATAATTATAGATATGGTAATAAAAAAAACAACGAAAAAAATTTAACATACCATTTTTCAACACGTGATTTTGCTGCCATTTTTAATTTGGTGACTGTTTTGTAAAATCGCCAAAGCGAGCAGTGAGATAAACTGTAACTATTCATGTAAAGTATTTCTCCTCATCCATTGATATAACTTATCTAATAATGTGAGAACAACACACACACTTCAGCCATGAAATCTAGATTCATCAATTTAAATTTTCAAGGCATCTCAAGCTCCCTTTTGGTGGATTAGAGTTTTAATTAATCAAACTGAATTATAATCAGAAAAGTAATCTAGGTTCTGGCGAGAATTTTCTGCAATTGTAAGATTACAACCTGAGCTATGTACTAAAGAATGTCTTACTCAAAATCTTCCAAGTATTTCCTGCAAAGGCTCAATTTTTCTTTAATCTGTTAATGAGAGTTCTAGTAAATCTTTTATAATAGAAATATACTCTTGCTTTTCCTTTGGGTAAGAAATGTGAAATGAATATTAAAGACGGTTATTGCAATCTCACAACTGATATATGCTCTTTGTTTTTAATAAACAAATGTTAAAATTTTATAATAATTCAGAGATAAATCAACATCTTTTTTTAGTTTTCGTCGGAAAGTAATTAGGTTTAATGGCTTCCAGCACGCAAGTGAGTTAGTAATAATTTCTTTGGAAAGACTAGCCATTTACTTCTGAGTCTTACTGTTCTATACTTGGAAATTTGGAATAGTCAACTTATGTTAATTAGAAGATTGGTAATTATCTTTAAGTGTTAGCCGACAAAACATACGCTCCGTCTTCGTAAAAAAAAACGTTCTTCGAATAAATCTTCATCGCTTTATCATCAGTCAAAAAAATGCATCAGTCAAAAAAGTGCAGTATCCTCTTCGTGACAAATGATTGAATTATTGCAATTTCTCTCCAACTTTCCTAAACACTTATTACTCTTGGAATTTACTTATACTTATTTCTTTTTCAATATATGTTGTAGTTTTTTAACAATTTTAAATGCTCTTCAAAGTAAAATTGTAATACTCTTGAATTTAAATCTGCAGAGAACTGTTAGGAAATGTATTATTCTTTAAAAATTCATCTTGCATTTAAATTAACTATATATATGTTCGATAAAATGAGAGAGCAATAATTTCTTTTAAAATACTAATATCTTGAAACAATTTAAAACTATTACAATTATTTTTCAACTTCTCAAAACTAGTAATGAGTTAACATTTATAATTATATAAATTCATCTTGGTAAAAAAAAAGGTTTGTTTAAAAGACCTTTAAAACACTAAACTTTTCTCAAGCAGCAGGATAAAAGTTTTAATAAATAACTGAATTGAATAAATTTATAATAAAAAGCTATTAAACATGTTCAATAAAAGACAAAATATATTTCTTAATATTTTAGTTATTAAACCTCTTTGTGCTCATTTCATTGTTAATTTACATAACAAATCCTTTTTTATTCCATCATTTTCTACAACCACACATTCTATTCTTCTATATCTAGAGTTGCAAGGTTTATTTTCGCCATCGTTTGAAATTCAACCTTTCCTAGTCCTGCTACAAGTCAGTTCGCTGAGTTAGGAGTTTATTTAAGCATACAACTCTTTTTTTTTTCTTTTTTTTTTTTCATCACTTTCTCTTATTCAATTTCAGTTTACAATTCTGATATCTGATTCTTGAAATTCCCGTTGACAATTTTCTCTTTTAAATTTCAACCACGTTTCTTCAACTAAATTCATGTCTTGGCAGTGCTGAAATACTGTTGCAATGTTAAAAAAAAATTCGTTTCAATTAACTTTTACTACGGTATGATTTTATTAACATTCTACTGTATTATTTCATCTTTTCACGCTTTTTTTTATCCAAAAACATACAAACCATAAGGCTTAAAATTTGAATTTACTAAGAATTCAACGTATTTGGACCATACGGAAAATTTTAAATGATTACGGAATGATTTTTATTCTTGAAATATAGTTGTGCCTGCTCAAAAACCTTAAGCTATAGTAGATTTCTGTGTAGTGAATGTTTTACGTTTATTTATATAAGTTATCAAAAATATAGTTAGCTGCTATACTTTGAAACATTTCGATACTAATTTTGGTTCAAGAAAAATTTTAAGTGCGTTTTTCCAAAGTAATAAAAAGTTCATGTAACTTTTTATGATGATTTGTGCTAGTTTAATGCTATATAAAGAGTTGTAAAATACTCGAATAGAACAAAGGAACCCAAATAATGCTTAGCAGACATCTTTTATATTTTTAATGTAAAACAAAACGATAGGAAAAATTGTAAAACACTTCAACTCCTTTGTGAAATTCAATTTCTTTCACAACAATGTTTCATAACTAATGCTGATGTTGCCTTATCTGAGTAACACACCTTCTACAACTCTACAAGTACATTTAATCTAGTAAAAATTAAGTTAAACAACTCTATTGATCATGGGCACCGACAGGAATATTCGCAAAGGGGTGCAGATAAAATAGGGGGGGTGCAAAGAGGTTTTGGTTTACTTGAAACCTTAGTTTTTCAAAACTGATAGTTGTATTTCCCAATGAATGTTAATTAGTAGTAATAATTATAAATTAATTTACTGTTCAAATGTATAATTTAAAATTAATTTTTAAGAATTAATTTTCAAACAGTTCTTTATTTTTTATTTTCAAAATCCAGGTGAAGAATTCAGGCAAGTGCACCACCTTGACTCTATCTGGAGGCCCCTATGCTATGGATTTTTCATATTTAGAAATATTGATAAACATAGTTGAACAATAGATTTTGTTGCGAGCTGTAATATCAGAAATATTCCAGCTGGCACTGGATAAGTCTGCACCCCTGAAACCTCTCATGAAACAGGAAGTAAATGAAGAGAAACTTTCCCTTCCAAATGTCTGTGAAGGGAGAAAATAAACAAACGCAATCTCATCGTTTAACACAGCATCATCTCTATTGAACACTCAAGGCGTTCATTGTGATCGAGTGCTTACAAGCAGGACTTGACACTTGAGAAAGTGTTTTTAATTGGATGAAGAACGATAGAAGAATAGGCACCCCACTTTCAGTAGAGATTGTTTGGAAGAGTTTGTTATTCGCTAAAGGAAAACTATTCATCACGCTTTTCAAGGCATTTGAAAAAGAATACAGAAAATGTAAATTATTCCAATCTTTTAAATTTGTTAAAATAGTGTATGCTTTTATATGCTAGTTGAAATGGAAGACTTCTTTAAATTGATGACTCCTCAAAATAAACAACACTTTAAAAGAAAAAGAGTCAAAATGAAATCTAAATTATTAAAAGAAGTAGACCTATTGCAATGATTCATTAATTTACTTCTTTTATCCAGCATCTTCTTAACGCTTGAAAATTGTTTTTTGTGCGGAAATGTTAAATATGAAAACTTAAGCACCTTTCAATTTTTATTATAAATTTTTCAATTATTTGTTGTTACGATAGTTATTTTTATATATTATATCATAAATAAAAGTACCAATTTTAATGAAATATTAAATTTTATTCTGTAATGTTTTGATATGACTTTTTTTGGTAGGAGTTTGAAATAAAGTGTGTGGGGTTAAAAAAAATCTGACATTTTTATTGTTGTTCAAAAGCCTTAATCTTGTAATATCGTTACCAAAGAATGGTTAAGTTTTCTGAACCAATTTTATATGGTACTGTATGCTGAATGACTTCTTTTATATCTAGTTTAAATTAAAAATATTTATAAGAAACACATGATACAATTTCAGAAAAATGAAAGTGTTTAGAATAAAGGAATTATGTGGCATTGTCCATTTCATTAATGAATGGTGTGCATAAAATGACTGTGTAATGACAAAATCACAACAGTTTCCAGTTTAGGAAAAGCTTCCTGATATTGAAATTTAGGATATTCTCAATAGTCGACGTATTGATATGATATTTTAGGTCTAATGAACTTTGTGTAACCCTTTTTGAAAATTCCAATACCACCAATCAAGGTACTAATATCTATTTTAAAAACCCAAAGTTCTGGCTCATTCACCGACTCCCCACTAATTCTTCCATTTTCCATGCACCACAAATCCGGAAATTGGTACAAATGTCAAAAAGGACAAACATAGAAAAAGTAAGCTATTCCAATTTCGATTAACTAATTTTAAGGGAACGAAAGGTTTTAAATGTTTCTAAATATGGAATATCCCAAAGTCTCTCTGCTCAAATAACAACCACTCTGAAATTTTCTGTAAAAGTCATCAAGGACAAACAGAAAAAGTAATCTTTTTCGATCGAAAATTTCAAACGTTAAGAGGTCGAAAAGAGTTTAATCGTTGCAAACGAAAAATATTCAAATGTCCCACTTCAAATTAATTCAAACTCATAACTCTTAATTTTAGTACCAATGACAGCAAAGTTAATCATAGAAAAAGTAGGCTTTTCTGGTCTTGATAAGCCAACTCTCACGGGCGGGTTGAAACGTGATAAAACGTTTCATACGTGGAGTGTACCAATGTCATACTTCCAATATAGTCACAACTCAGAAGTTTTGTACAAATGTTAACAATGTCAATTATAGAAAGTGTAAGCTTGATAAACTAACAATACGAGAAGCTACTGTAAGTTTAAGTAACCCAACAAACATCATTATGAATTTTCTATAGAATGTAGATCAATAGAAGTAGATTATTAATACGCTGTTCTGCCATAGTTTTTTTGGCGAAACTATTAAAAAATCGACTTTGAACGGATTTAACCAAATCCGATTGCCAAATATACATAACTTTCCAAACAATGAACATTCTTTTTTTATTCGGCAACCCATAGCTCTTTAATTTTCAATCAATATGGTTGCAGACGATTTATCTTTCTGGGTGAGAAATACTTTCATCTTTTAAAAGGAAACCAAGTTGGTGTTATATATTAGGCATTATTGAACATTTATCATCAACTTGGTACTTAAACTTGCAGTCTCCTCTCAATCCATAACTTTAAGATCAATGATCCATAACTTAAAGATCAAACGTTCCAATTGTGAAATTGTGCAATGTCCCATGAAACCAGAAGCCTGGAAGTTGATGCAAATGATTACAGAGCTAAAAATAATAAAGCAAAACTGTCACAATTGATTTTGAATCGCCACCCTTTAGAGTTGAAAAAGGGTTAAACGTTCCAAATCTGAAATATCCCAATGCCTTATTCCCTGATGAGCCAGAAAAGTGAAAACTTATAAGCATGTTTCATAATGCATCATAAACTTAGCTATTAGTCATTGCTAAAATATACATGCATTGATTCCTAAAATGCACATGTATTGATTGCTAAAATGCATGTAGAAAAATGTTGTATTCAACTAATTTCATTTTATAAATGTGTTAGTTTGTCGTGTGATAGCAAGCAAAAACGGCACAACCGATTTCTATCAAACAGTCTGCATATATTCAAACCATTCCAAATGTAAAACTGTAATATATTACAAGAAAGGCTTTTGAGGAGGAGAGCTGAAAATTGCTTTTTTTAGTTAATTATTTTTATTTCCTTCTTAGTTTAAAATTATTCAATGTTAAACTAAAATTAGATTGCTTTTCTTTCCCAAATATCGTAATGAAGTCCCGTGAATAAAGTTTAAAGGTCTTTAATAAAATAATGAACATTTTATCGATCAGATTTCACATATAAAGTTTAAATTAAATGAGGCAAGTATCTGTGTATGCATATTAATATAAATGATATTTGTATTTTTGTAAGTGAAACTATTGTGATTTCTTTTATTTATTTTTAAATACATTAAATTAGAATTTTGTTGCAATTTTTAAATTTCTCTAAGTCACTTTTCCTTGTTAACTTTATAATATAAATTCTTCTTTACAATTAGCTGACATTATTACTTATACGGAATTATTTGACTAAGACATGAAGCATAAAAAAACTACCATTGCTTATAAAAATTTAACGAGTATTAGTAAATTTAATTAGTTAATTAAGGACGATTTCTAACTCTTTTCTTACCATATTAAACATCTTTAAGAAATCAAAGCATTATAACTATAGATAATTAAACAAATACTTGTTAAAATATACATGTTACGGCTAATTTGACTAATCTGCTATTAAGTAAAATTACCCATCATATTAAAAATTAACAAAAAGACTGGTTAATACGGCAAATTAAAAAATAAAAATTCATTACTGTTGCTGGTTATTTTACGAAATATCCAATGTGAACAGCTAATATGATCAATTTAATAGGGTTTATTAAATTAGTTGGTGATTTTATATAGTAACCAAACCACTGGAGCTGTTATAAATAATGTCCATGTTGATAATAATAATACGAAGAACTATAGATTCAACTAAAATTAGATTACAAAACTAGAAAAATAAGAATTCTAAATCAGCGTTATCACTGAACGAATGCTCAAACACAACAAAGAAGAAAATGTAAAGAATAGAAATGCTCAGAATTCCAGTATTTATCGTATTAACAGCGGGTTAACAATTATTATACATAATATCTGGTTAATGTGATTAATTTGAGATAAATGAAAAAAAATATGATAATTATAAGATTTTCTATTTAATATGTAAAATAACTGTTTAAAATTATAAATATTAAGAAACTGTTAATAACTTGTCATATTAACCATTAGTGATAGTTATAACCATTAGTGATAGTTATAACCATTAGTTATAGTTATAACCATTAGTGATAGTTATAACCATTAGTGATAGTTATAATCATTAGTGATAGTTATTCTGTAGGATAACCAGTTATTATACATAATATCCAAATTAATCAAATTAGCCGTAATATATATAATGAATTTTTGTAACAAATTCCAGGCATCCATCTAATAAGTTTTATAATCTATTTAAATTATTAAAAGCTATTTCAATGTTATATTTTTAATATATAATCGACCCCCTCTCATGAAAGTAAATTCTCATCTGAGACATCTGCATCATGTTGCCGGACATTTCAGTGATCGGATATTCCAATCAAAATATATGCAAAATGCTTGTCAAGCGCACTTCCGGAATCTTCTTATAGGAGACTGTTGTATTTAAAAAGGAATCGCAATCATTCAGTGCTATGCCATTTTGATACTGAACAAATGTCAGTAAATCGACAAGAGGAAAAAAATCTTTCTAGAGTTAATGTAAAGTAGAAGAGTAAATGTAACCTTGAAAGAGTCATAATTAGGAATTACATAATGCAAAATGTAAGCTAAGAAGGATTTATAATGAGATTTTAAGAAATAATTACTTGTCTTTAACAGCTCAATTTCTTTTTATGTCAAAAAATATATTTGGTGATTTTTCTAGAAAAAAGATACCATAGCAAAATATTATCGTTTGGTAAATTGTAAGCTTATATATAGGAGAGGGTCTTCAATAGAAAGTTTAGAACGACCATGAAATCAGAAGTTGCTTAAAATTGACCAGGTTATAAAAATTTAAGTATACTTTGGCAATTTTTCTAGTATGAAAAGAAAATGTCTTAATAGATTCAGATTGAAAAGCTTTTAAGAACGCAATCAGGATTATTCATAGTAAGTGTTCCCATTTTATATATATTTTGAAAATCATATTTAAATCACAGAAATTCTTTTTACTTTTTATATAGGAATACATAAAATCTTGTATAGAAAATACAGTATCAAAATCGAAAAGATCGTCCTTTACTTTAATTCCAGTTTCATTTTCCTTGTAGATTTTATCCAATACAGTTAGATACTCTGCATTGCCCAAATACAGATCTTTATTTCAAGTTGTCAAGCCTATCTGCTATCAGAAATTATCAGAACGTCAGACATTATCATATCACTCTGAGTATTATCTCGTACATAACATGTGATATTCTTTCAGAATTCTTTAGGTTCAGTTGCTTATTCAACCGTATATAATATCCAGGGTTCAATACCTTTAGGGTTTTAGGAGTTGAAATGTATTACCTATTCAATAAATTTGAAAACTTTAATTAATGGGTCTTAAATACTCCTATTTCATATTAAAACTTAAATCAATGCCATATTTCTGTTATGATGCAGTAAAAACATATGAAGTAGACATTTTACTTTGCGATTCGTAACAAGATGTATTTTTACTATAGGTACATTTTTTTAATTTTCGTGTTTTAAGACTTATTTCACCTTTATTTCATTACCTTTTGCATTTTCTGAAAGTTTCTTCAACCTCAATAATTTACCAATTTTTACTTACATTACTCAATTTTAATTGCAAACCAGCTAAAACTCTTCCCTTTAACTCTACAAATCCTTCTAATTTCCTTTTCATTTTACTCTGATATTCAACTCGGACAAAGACTATTACTAAATTCTGCAAAATCCGCAAGATCTCTTCAGTACCCGATTATTTGAACTTATTGTTACCTTAATATCAGTCCGAGAGCTGATTCACTTTTTGTGTAGGTATGTGAGATTCCCTCCAATTACGTATTCTCATAATTCATTAATGTATTTTAACTACACAAAAAAAATGAAAAAAACGGTTGACTAGTAGTGGTAATTTGTGAAAACAGCAGAAGGTGAGAGTGACGAGATAAAAAGGATTGACATACAAACAACTCTCATAACTCCCCAAATTTTGGACATATAGTAGACTCGTATTTTTTTATTTTTTTTTATTTAAGAATTTTTGCTGTTAAAATTGTATTTGTTAAACTAGCATTTTAGATTTTTGAGAGGATTCTTCTATACTACAATTCTTTGTTGCGTTGATTAAATTCTATAAAAAATCTCTAAGAATCACATATGGTATTGTTTAAACTTTTTTTTTCTTTCTCTTATTTATGTTTTGTTTAATTTTGTAATATTTTCTAAATACAAATTCATACGCTTTAAAAGTATAAGAAATGTCTTTAATTTCCCTGAAAGAAGTTATAAAAAAGGCTAGTTTCTAAATGCCTATCTGAAACGCCTATCGCTAATAAAGACAAGGCACTGCAACAGAGGGTTTAGTTTAAAATCATAAAAAGTGGCTGCTTAAAATGGTATTACAAGGTAAACAATGGTACGAGGTAAACAAAAATGAATTGAAACTTGGAGTCCCACTGGAAGCTGCATAACGATTTATAACTACGCATTATTAACTTTTTTTACCCAACTATTTATATTCCCCAAGCAAATACACAACTAATGGCGTATTGGCTGCTTCTTTCTTTCTTTCTTTCTTTCTTTCTTTCTTTCTTTCTTTCTTTCTTTCTTTCTTTCTTTGATTATAAGCATTTCATCGTAGTGTAATCTCATTAATATTATGTAATGTTTCCAATTTTTGCTATGTATCGTTGCAAATGGCAAGGTTTATTAAAATTATTTGTTTGAATTCGTCATCAAGTGTCCACCTGAATTCCATCTTGCCGGACTGTATCACTAATTCAATGAAAAAACTACGTCAACAAACTAGACCTAACTGTTAAGTGATTAGTTATCATTTTTATTTACACAGTGGTGAATGCATGTTTTATTACATCATCGAACGTCAACTTAATTTTGCTATAGAAGTACTAGTCGTTAAGAATATCCTGGTCTGCTGAAAATAACTTGGCCGAAAGCGTTCAAAAAACGATCCTTTTAATTTGAATTTTAGATTAGCAGTCAAAATGTCTTAACCAACCAAGTGATTAACAATTTTTTCCTAGCAGACTGCCACTCTCTGATTTTTACTGAAAAACAAATCCTTTCATATCCACTTTATCAACAAACATTCTCTACTTTTGTTGTTTCTAATGGCAATTTCTCAAGGTTTAGTTCTTCAAAAAAGATATAAATAAATGAGTAATTACTTTGCTGAATTTGTGTTTTCATTTTTTTGACAAATTAGGAGTGTTTTAACCATTTTCTGAACACTTTCGACAGTTTTTTTTTCTAACTGCCCAGGTTACTCATAAGCTACAAGTAATCATTAACAGCTGTATTAACACTCTCGGAATGAAAACGTTCAGAAGATCACAAGTTTGTTAACAATTTTTGAAGAACCATCATATCGAGCGAAGGCCACACTGGATAGCAAAGAACACTAAGGCACTCTCCAGGCCATAACATTTTTCAAAAAGCGGGTGCGAAGGAAACAGGTTGTTAGCTCCGTTTTCTCCCACGAAACAATGGTGGCCTCCGACCATATTCGAAACAATCCGACCAGATTTAACATAATTCGAAATTTGGCAATTAGATTCGATGTTGATAACAATTCATTCTATCAAATTTTGGGGGCTATCACTGTCACTAAAAGGTTGCTTTTATACAAGCTTCTATCTTCAGAATATTAATAAATCAACTTGCAGTCATTCAATAGCTCTGGAATTTGACAGATAGATTCGTTGTAGATAAGGTTGCATTACATCAAGTTTTGAGGAGTGTCACTGTCACTCAAAGGCTGCTTTTACACATGCTTTTATTATCGCTTCGAAATGCAAATAAACCTACTTCCCGTCATCCAATTGAATTAAAATTTGATATATAAATTCGTTGTAGATACGGTTGCATCACAAGTTTTGGAAAATGTCACTTTCACTAATAAACTGCTTTTACACACGTTTCTATTATCCATATACCAATCTTAATTCAAACATATTTAATTTGGCATTGTTTTATAACTGAAATCTTCCCCTATTTAGGTTAACAAGGCTAAGACTTTGGAGGATTAATTAACCCACTTTACGTTATCCAATCGGGCTGAATCTTAGCAAATAGATTCGTTGTGAATGACAATGTATTTAATAAAGTTTTGGGACAAGAATGAAGTTTATAAATAGTTTGGAATGGATATTCTGTTCTTAGTTGCCAAATACTCTGGAAGTTCGATCTAAGCTCCAGAATTTGCAATTGCTCATAAAAATTGGCAAAGGATATAAAGGGGGTACCCATACACAGGATTTATATTAAAACCTTCGTTTTTACGGATTATATTAAAATTTGATAAAATCTCGTTTTTCTAGTTGTAACGTTCGGCATAAAGTTTGAGTCTTTCTTTTCCTACAACAAAAACGTAATAATCCAATGCAAGTTTGCAATCTCAAATAAGATTTTCTGAAAATCAAGAATTAGTTGTCGTTTTGTCGTTAAAAGCGGGAAACGGTGAATTAATTATACTAAATTTCTTAGTCTTGCCCATATAAGTTGGTAAATCTATTTTCCACTTCTTGCTCAAACTGTCAGTATTTGCTCTCCTTGATAAAACTGAGCATTTCATTTCATCTGTTTCTTGGGCTGCATGTATGAAGGAAAGTCTGGGAAAACACTAGAAACGATACCCTCTTTAAGTTATCTTAGTTATCTTCAAGCCTTCAAAGTAATCATCAGATTTAAAATTCAGACTGCAGATAACAGTAGAGGAATACTTGTCATTAATGTGTCGATTGGCTCTGGAAATCAATTCTACCCATTCCTTGCGTTGATACGGATCCAAGGGGAATTCATGAAATTTAACATCTGATCTCTTTCCAGAATTATAAGTACAACGTGAAACGCAACAATTTACCATGTTTGGTTTTAATTAATAATGAAATAAATTAATAAATGAAAATATATATGAGGATGATATAAATTTTATTTGATAAATATTATAAATTAAGAAAAGTAAATCAAAAAGCGCGATGAAAAATGTTTAGAACCCCAGCTAAAATAAAAATTTCCATACCAAGCCCAGGTCTCCCAAATCTGAAATCGTGGAAATCACCAACAACCGATTAGAAATAGCCAAATATAATCTGTCCTAATTATCGTTGCAGATTTGTAAGCCTCACATAAACAAAATCGAAGCTAATATAAAGAATTTAAAAATACAACATGCAATTCCAACTCTGTTTCCATAAGGAATAATGAAAATAAAACTCAAATATAGTCCTTATTGTAAATGAACAACTGAATTCTAAAAAAAAATGCATCCCACAGACTCATATTTAAGGCCTAATAATCAACAAAAAGCAAAACATTTTTAAGTAAATGGTTAAGAACAAAGGGGATGTGATAGTGCAATAAATAAGTCTTCTATCCACTCTTTAATAATCACCGGCAACAGGTGCCGAAATTCACCACGCAGTTGCAAGAAAAGTCTGTTGAGTCTGCTTTTAACAGCAAAAAAAATTAAAATATAAAAAAATAACAAATAACCAGAACTCGAAAAGCAGAAAATGGCCAAAAAACAGTTAAAATCGACAAATAATCGCTTCTCGTCAAAGCCTACAAATCTATCGACAGACGACCTCAAAAATTGTCGAATTGGGGGGAATTGCCAGACTTGGCAGCCCTGACTAAGCCCAGAAAATAGCTGCTACTGGTCGGTTTGCAGCGCTACTAGTCCACTGCGGCAGGAAGGTAAAACTAAGAACTTAGAGGATGTTTCCACAGTTTTCTATTAGTTGTTACTGCCTGGGAGTGCCTTAGGGCTCGTTTTAATCCAGTGTAGCCTTGGACGAGCAGACTGAGAAAAAATCCTTTAAAAAAAAACTTATTTATTTATTTATTTATTTATTTATTTATTTATTTATTTATTTATTTATTTATTTATTTATTTATTTATTTATTTATTTATTTATTTATTTATTTATTTATTTATTTATTTATTTATTTATTTATTTATTTATTTATTTATTTATTTATTTATTTATTTATTTATTTATTTATTTAACCTCCCCCCCCCCTTCCCCCAAGACAAATTTAAAACCAATAACTCCATCTTGTGCAATAAATTTAAACAACTTAATCAAATCCCCCTCCCTTCCCTTCTTTCCTGCAGTGTATACAGGTTCAATTTTTTCAATATATTCTCATATGCCATGCCCTGAATTATTTTTGTTGCTCTGCGTTGAACTTTTTCTAGCAAATCAATGTCCTTTTTTGAAAAAAAGGTGATCAAAACTGTATTGCATACTCAAGATGCAGTCTATACAATGCGGTCTATATAATATCATTAGATTTAGATGAAAAACTTTTTTTTTTTATAACCTAATACCTTATTTGCCTTGTCACTAGCTCCCCGACATTGTTGTCCCATCTTAAAATCTCTACTAACCAACATCCCAATATTACTGACAACGTTCGTATCATTTATTTTAATACCTTGAAGATTGTAAGACACATTTTGATTTTAGTTCCCCATGCGTAAAACCTAACATTTGTTCATATTAAATGACATACCTCATTTAATAACCTAATCTGATATCCTATCGAAATTTAATTGAAATTCAACTATCTATATATCAACAAAATTAAAACCACAGTTTTTTGTATGCTAATACTGTGTACTATTTGAAATGTTTTTGATCTGATATTTGGCAATGCTTTTAGAGTAATTTCCTGAAATTTTGGATTTGCAGTGCAAATATTCTGATGTGATGATTCTACCTTTAAAACAATCTTTGGTGATTGTCAGGGTCACGTGCCTATTTTTATAACTACTTCTACTGTGATTTAGTTTGAAAAATGGAGTATTAAAATGTCGTTTGTTCGAAGTGGTTGGTTCTTTTATTTGTGAATCAAGATCACGACTGACAGTGATGATTATAAAAATGCAGGAATAAGTTTATATCTTGCGCTGTAACTCTTTTTAGGAATTAAATAAACTTGAACGTATTTTTCTATTAAGACCCAAATTCCTAAATGTCATACCTCATGCAGGTAGCAACATATTTTAATTGTTTGTCTAAATACAATAAAAGATTGTAAGAAAAAAATATTTTAATTATTACTATTAATGTCAGTATTTTTAATATCGAGCATCACTATCGGTTAATCAATGACAAAGCAGAATGTGTACTGCTTCCGTTATTTTCTTTAATTACTATATATTTATACTATGACATATTCTGATGACGTATAACCTTTACGAGAAAATATAGCAATCTTCAAAACCAGCCAATGAGAATTGCATAGCAGTATACTTAAAACATCTAGATTTAGTAAACAGTGGGAGGAATATAAAGTCAAATATATTGCGAATGAATTATTAATAGCGCAACAGCCCGAATTTCATAAAATGCAATTGAAAACCAATAAATAAATTATAAAATAACCATTTTTGAAAACAGTATATTCTCATTTAATTTATCATGATTGAAATGCATTATCTTAATTAAATTTTCGATAAAAATTATCAAAACAATATCCTTTCAAACAATTTTCGAACTTTTCAAAGCATTTTTGAGGCATCCTCAATGAAAGCGAATCGCATTTGATCTTTATCTCTTATGACATGCAAAATAAGCTGATAATATAAATTGGATAAGAACTCAAATTCTCGTTAAATTTAAATAATGTGCTTTCTCCTAAACTAAAATGAAATTTACATAAGCAGATTGAATTTGGCACTTGAATTTAAAATATAATTGAGTTCGGAGAAGTAAAGCGAAATATATATATATATATTTTTTTTTATTTTTTTTTTGGAAAATTGCCGTCTGTTCAATTATATGCTTTTAAAGGTTTAGCTGAATAGTATAAGTATAAAGTCATTCCTTTTGAATCACATATCAAGGGCAACCGATGTTAAAACTGTTAAAAGTATTACAAAAAGTATGCAGTTGCCTTACTCGTGGCAATAGGTATAAAATTGTAATAAAAAACATTTGTATATATATTTTATGCATTAACTACTTTTGCAGTAATAATAATAAATTTTGCAAAAATAATAAATTAATTAGAATGTACAATTTAAGTGTTAAGAATTCGAATTAGTCAATAACTTTTTTACATAACTTAAAATGTCCATACATTTAGCTAACTTTAGCAACTGCTATCTTCTAGTATCTGTTTTTACTTTTTATAATAATTTGCTATGCAATCCATAGGCTTTAGTTACTTTCAAACTTATAATTTACTTAAATGAGGTATTACAGAAAATTTTATTCTTTTCTTTACTCAGAATGCTTTTCTCCATTGGAAATATTTCGCCTAAAAATTATGTCATCCAAAGTCGAATTGGAAACTAAAGTAGTGCAAATTTCTTTTAAGTATATTAAAAACAAATTTCGCTGTCTGAAAGTCGCTTTTTACATAATACCTTTTTCAGTTATTAATCAGAAATATAAAACGTTTTTTGTACCATTATACTTTTTTTTTTTTTTTCATTTAGATATTTTTGTCATGGTTATTCCTATTAATTTCGTGTTTTAGAAGAACATAATCGTTTTGAAAAAAGGGATCTCTTAGATTTTTTGACAATGCATAAATCTCTTTTGCAAAATCCCCTGCTGAAATCTTTACAGTCACATAGTCGTATCATCTCATACCAGAAAAATTGCTGTTCTAATTCAAGTTACAATCCTTACCTTTGTCATACACTGTCATAAAATAACAGTGTAACACCGATACATTTTTTAGTCAAGAAATTAGAACAAAAACATTCTCGGTTTTTAACACTTGTCAACAAGTAATGTAATTGCCATCTTTAAATTACCGTCTTCACTTCTTCAAACTGAAGATTTCTTCAAAGATACTTAATTCAATTCGACTTCTTCGAAGATACTTAATTGAATTAGAATAGCACCTTGACAATGTCTTACAACAGTTTTTTGAATTTTTATCAATTTTTTTTTTTTTTGGCCCATTATTATATGTTTTATATTAACTTGAATTTTGTGTGTTTGCGTACTCGTGATGGGAAAATCTTTGGAGGACAAATTTAATACCTCATTTGTCGTCATCTAATCGAGCTGAAATTTAACATATCTATTCATTGTCGATGAAAATGCATTTTATTGTTTTGGAGGTTATCGCTAAAGGTTATTTTTGTTTGGAGACTATCGCTTTTACACAAGCCCCTATTGCCTTTTGGAGGGCAAATTAACCCTTTTTGAAGTCATGCGATCGATCTGAAACTTGACGGATATACTTGTTGTCGATGATAATGCATTCTATCAATAAGTTCCAATTATTTATAGAATATATTGCCTAGATTTTTCTAAGTGTTTAAAAAGTATATTAGTACCCAATGCTTAATTGTTCGATCATAACTTAGAATTATTCTATGATTTGTTCAAATAAAAACAATTTCACTTTATTTGAAGAAATTTTCTCAATGAAGTTAGAAAATAATTGTAATGTATATAATTTAGCAAATAGTTATAATTATTTCTATTTTAATTTAATTGAAATTTTAATAAAATATTATTTAATAATAAACTAAATTTTTATGCGAGTAAAATTAAAGTTGGTAATCATGGAAACTAATAACTGGATAAATTTGCCCTCAAAATACTATTCACCCATAACGATAATAGTTGATTTTTATATACATATAAACAAAGCAGGGTGCTAAATATTCAAAAAACCTCATTTCTTAAGTTTTTTTTTTTTTTCAAGCCATGAGCGTAATAAAGGATCTTTAATTTCAATTATTTTTTACTTTAGGGTGATGCAAAAATCAAAAGGACTAAAATAATTTCTTGATTCTAACGAGTCCATAGCTTATTTTAACTTTAAAACTGTCCTCTTTACTGAAAAGAGTATTCAAAACAAGAAATGTTTTAATATGCATAGACACGAAATACTTGTTTATATTTGTTTAAAGTACTTAAAGCACTTAAAAAAAAAAAATTAGTATTTAAATATTTCATGAAATTCAGACAAATATTTCTTTCTGAGAATGGGTTTGTTAGAAGGTACTAAAGTACTAGTCCTAATAAAAAATTTATTTTTCAAGAAAATTATGAAAAAGATTGTCTACAGCTCAAGTGGAATGAACATTAATAAAAGTTTCAGAAAATAAGTATGAATATTTTTCTCAGATTCACAGTTAAACTTAATTGGCCATCATTCTATAGGAATTATAAAATTACAGGACTATAATAGTAGTATTAAAATATCACTCTAATAGTAGTACAAAAATGGTATTGTAATAGTAATATAAAAATGGTACTGAAAATAGTACTTTTAAAAATAGGATTTTAAAGTTTCTCTGGATCATCTAAAATCTTACGATGATAAGATTTCCTTTCGCCTCTTGATACGTAAGAAAAACAGCAAAACATAGTAATTTAATAAAACCATAAAATAGTACATTTAATTTAAAATATTAAGATTAAGTAGCAGTTTAAAAAATATATTGTTTAGATTAGTTTCAGTATTTCCACATTCTCCCACTCTCAGAAAGAAAAAAAAAGAACATGGCTTGGAATCGAACCACAAATAATGTTCAAAAATTTAATTTCAGTATTCTATTTACCATTATCAAGTTGAATGGTTGGATACTATTTAGGTATGTTTTGCACAGGAATCAAATACAAACCATCTGTGTTGCACCCTGAATAATATACTGAATCCAAAACATTTTACACAGCACCACTTCATAATTATTGTTAAATTCAGTAACTTCTTATGATTATTTATTAGATAGCATAATATTTTACATTGTACTTCTGTCTTAATTACCTTGAGTAATACTAAATAGTCATGACATTAGTAATTGAAATTAACTGAATTGAAAGGTACAACTTTACCACAATAGAATGGGATAAATAAAATGGCAAGGAAAAGAAAGCAAACTAGTCTCCTCATCATAAGCCTCATAGCCTTTTTGACAGACTCCTACGCCAAGCGGCTGCTTATAAATAAATCTTTGTCCTCTGCTGTCAAAGTTAAACGTCAGTTTCCGTATTTTTCTTTTTTTTTGGAAAGGCCAATACACAAACCGTTTATTCGTACACTTTTAAGCGAGAATTTTGAAAATATTGAGGCAAAGTAAATGAAAACTGTCTTCGGTTTTCGCTACTCACAGGACATTTGTGCCAAGTGTGGCATATGTTGCGAGTTTAAACGAAAGTATACGACAGGGCTCCTATCTGGGTTGTTATTGTTGAAAGATATTGGATTGTATGTAACGCTTTTGGCTGATGTAGAGCTGAGCTGTTTTCTTAAAAGGTAGAATACACCTATATTTTGATGTTGCGGTTGGAATAATTAATTTTTCGTGACAGCTGTCAAAAATATGCCGAAATAAAAATTTGTGTTTGATACATATAAATGGTTTTTTTAGAAATCCATTTTGTATATTTGTGCATTATCATTGGTTATAGTTATTCAATATTCATGCTTACATAAAAAGAATATTAGTACGCATTTTAAATTTCAGTTCATTTAGATTCAACTTCAAAAGTATACCAACGGAATGCCTGAAAATTTGAGCTCAATTTTTTATAGATAAAAGCATACAAATTATCACTAAATATAGTTTGGATTCTTTAAGCTAATGTGCGCACATTAATATGCAAGAAAAAAATGGTATCGAAATAACAAAATTTAAGATACCATATAACAAATAAAATAACAAGCTACATCTAACCTTTCCGAAATATACTTAGAACATATAAGTTTAATATCTCTTCAGAAAAATTATCAAACATTTTAATATCTTTCTCCTTAAAAACAAATATTTAAATTCTCTATTGATATCCTTCTTAAAAAATGAATCCCATATTGATAACCATTCGTGTAAACATATCTTCTAATTATAAGACTTGGCATTAACTTGTAGTAGCAGATTAAATACCAAATTCAACCCACCTAGTTTTTTAATAAATCACGAACTTTAAATAATAATACATTACATTTGTGAATTACCAATATAACATAAATACTAGCCTTAAAAACTCCGATTTTTGTAAATTTTTAATTACACAGTCTGCTCTTTCTACTTCAAGCAAAACCATTCTTAATGGAAACTCATCTTTAATAAGCTTCAGTTTAGTGGTGAAATGGGTTGTTTTTTGTAAAACTTAAAAGCAATTTTGACGTAAATAGAAACGGTTGCTAAGAGTCCGACATACGTCACACATTCAACTTCGACATTTTCCAAAATACTTGCGTAGGATGTCATATAAATTGTATGCAACCATCCTTTATTTCCTTTTATAGACTTTTGGGACCAATGCTTCAGAACATATCTAATTGGTGACTTTCTCATGATGACACCTGACATTCAGAATAATTTGAGTAAACATTGTAGCAAAATAAAATGTATTAACATGAGTAGAAACAATTGCTTTAAAAAAGCTAAAAAAAAAATAAAAAAAAAAAATTTTAGACCAAATAAGAATTTATAACGTAGGAGCCAAATGAACTCAAATGATAAAACACCTACCTTTCTTATTATTAGAAGTTCCCTTAAAACTTTTTAAGTTTTCAGTTTTACATTCATATTCATACATAAATTATTCAATTTTCTTTTCAAATTATTCATTATTGTTGATTTCAGTTTTGCTAAGGGTTAATTTGACTCAGACTTCAAAAAAATCATAATTGGCATAAATTATTATTATTATTATTATTATTTTTATTTATTTTTTTATTTTATTTTTAGAATTTTTTTTAAATCGGTTCTACTTGTTTCATAAACTCTATTTTATTTTATTTTTATTTTATTTTATTTTGTTTTGTTTTGTTTTGTTTTGTTTTGTTTTATTTTATTTTATTTTATTTTATTTTATTTTATTTTATTTTATTTTATTGCAAAAATTCTGTCAAACTAATTTAGTTCAAAATTCGCCCAATTACCTTGATGAATACAGGTGATAGCTGGCCAAGTAATCTGATTTAAAAAAAAAATAACCCTCAAACTTTTATCAAGAAACACATTTGACAAAAGGTCTTAGTATTACACCAATGCAGTTTAAGCATGACTACGATAAGCAAGGAAAAAGTTATTGGTTTATTCAATGTTAACGTATTGAGTGGTAAGACAATCATAGCCACTAAGAAGACGCTTCAATACACACACTTTCTAAATATCAGGACAAACCTTATCAATGAATACCTTACCTGATTAATAGACATACTAAATAAATTTAAGGATTCTACAATTTTTTTTAGTTACTTAAGTTGCATGCGAAATTGAAAACTAGAAACGGAGATAGCAAGTTTACAAAATTTTGTAGTATTTAGTTACAGAATTTTTACGTTTCCTATATTTGGTCCCAAACACACTGCTACTTTAACTCATTTAATGAAAAAAAAATATCACCAAGTTCAAGATAATATTGGCAAAAAAAAAATATGTCGCTATTCATCTAAACTCTAACTTGATATCACGATTTTGACCTTAGATCCACTTTTCATGATGTTGGAGCCCTATGAAGAAAACATCCATTTCAAGCTATTGACTAACTTTTTTTCTGGGCTTTTAAAACATGATAAAATGCAATAGATAGAATCAAGGGATAGAAAATGGGAAAAGTGTTCTTTTAGTAACAACCCAAAAACAATAGAATGCATTGTCATCGACAAGGAATCTATTTACCAAGATTTAGCTCAATAGAATAATGGCAAGTTAGTTAAATAATCTTTCGAAAATTTTGCCAGCTACAAACCCACAAACAAAATCAAAGTTATAATAAAGGATTTAATAATGGTCTAGTTGTCAGCTTTAAATTTGCTTAGTATTCAAAACAAAATAGAAGAAAGCAAGAATTTTCAGCTGATAAGTTTTTCAGTATTTGTTACCAACTATTAAAATATAAGGTTTTATCTTTAAAGTTATTTAGAATTTACAAAAAAAATAGAAAAAGTTTAAGAATTTGAAACTGATAAGTTTTGCAACATTTGACACAAACAATAAAAATATAAGTTTTCAGCTTTTCAATTCAATTAATTCCAAAGTAATAACTTCCGTACACCAACCTCAAAAATTCATTATTATCCATTGTATCCCCATTGAGTAAAAACATTCCTCTTCTTAAAGTTCGCCATCAAGTGTGTCATGTACCCTATCACTTACAAGGCTCTCTAGGGATGCAGAGGAGCTATTTTTCTTATGCTCTTCTGGGATGAATCTTGTCTCATTAGACAGCTGATGTCTAATTAGATTCCATTCTGAGGGAAATTTTTATCCTAAGACTTTGTGATGAAGTAATAGGGTTGAATTTAAAAACACAAATAATAAATAAGATTGTAATTAAAAACTGTGTTGCTTTCAAAATGAATTTGAGAAAGAAGTTATTGTAACACTCTTACATTTCGTAAAATGCGAAAAATTTTACTATAAAGGAGTTTTTTTATGCTTGATTGACATTTTATTTGAATTTAATTAGAAAAGTTTTTTACTTCATTTCAAAACTCCTTCGTAATTTTTATTGTTAATGTTATGAATAAGTATTTTTCTTGTTTTGACGAAGAAAACAACTCTTCTTTTCTGAAAGGAGTAAAAGTCATAACTGAAACTCAAAGTACCTCAAAGGTAGACACCATCCCCAATTATTTTCTGGTAATTATTGTAACATTATGTGTGTCGTTATCTTTCAAGAAGTACTTATCACTATCTCGTACAAAGCAATATAACGGAAAAATTCAGTTAAAAGGAGTAACAATAGCATGTAAAAAATATACTTTTCTTTACTTGAATTGGCATCCCTATAAAATTAGAGAAAATGAAGATCTTTTAAGAAGTATACTTTCTGCACATCATTATCTAGTACATGACATCATGATGGAGATATTCAGTTTAAGAAGTAACAGTAGCATTAAGAAAATTACAGTTTCTTATCTTTCATTGGCTCTTCTGTAAAATTAGAAAAATTAAGGTAATGTTTTTACCTCTTAAATGCCTGCTTATGCTAAATTATGTGAAGTTTACGTATTTTGCTAGATATAATTGGCATTTGTAAATCTATCAGTGTGGTTTTTTTTTTTTTTTTTTTTTTTTTTTTTTGTAGTTTTATTGACTCTGTCGAATATCGGTGTAGCGAAAAATTTAAAAAATAATAATTCCTAAACGAATTAAAATCTAAAAAAAAAACCTTATATTAAAATTACATTTGATTTCAATTTGGAGAAATTTGCTAACAACTTGAAGTCATTAAACTAGTTCAGTTATTTGAGCGAAATACAACATCAATTTTAAGTACAACATAGAAGAAATTAATACATAAATTATAAGTTATTCACGCATTTTAAGCAACTTTTACGTTTTACAGATTGTTTTTAACATGACTTCTAATATAAATTACTATTCAGTGAAAAAGTATTAAATTGTTCTAAGTAAAAGTTACTTATTTATAAATATCAACCAATAGTAAATGTCCTTTCTTTATTTTCAAATAAATTATATCATTACTTGTATAACAATAATTATTTAAAAACGCTCATATTACCTAAAAATATGGTCTATTTTACAATATAAATAATTTGAAGGTGGTAATTGTTAAGCGATTTTTGGATTTTAAAATACCTAATAGTTATTTATAACTAATAGTTATTAATATCTAATAGTTATTTAAATACATTAATAGGTTCTAAAATAATGTATGTTTTATTTCCCATACTTCCACTCAATAATATAATGATAAGGAGGATTTAGCAATTTATAACATTCAAACTGTCTACCATTTAATTTGAATCATATTTCACTTCAACCAACCATAACTGATGCACATGTGTTAACAATCTAATAAGCTAATAACATTGAACTAGGAGAAACTTATAATAAATTAATCAATTTACTTTGTATTCTATGCTTTGTAATATCTAGATAATTTGATCTTCTATATTAAATTAATTATGTCTCAATTAACATCAAGTCTTTTTAGCAAAACAGCTTTCATCCTCTATAAAAGATTTAATATCATGCCAGTCTAACTAAAAATTTCAAATAATATGATTTTCAGTAAAGTATTTTTTCAAAAGCATCAATTATCAGCTATCTTCGATCATTTTAAACAATTTTTTTACGATTGTTTTTTTTTTTTTTTTTTTTTTTTTTTTTCTATTAGCGCTTATATTTGTTTGCTTCTCACCAGTTAAAAAAAATTCTGACAATTCCACAGTAGAAAATCAGGATAAAAAGTACCAACTTTTTTCCATGATATGGTATTTTACATTAAAAAAAACCATATAATAAATACCCTTTGATATTAATAGTTAATAATATAATTCGTTTTCTAACAATTAACTATTCAATTAATTATCTTCCACAAATTGAAGTAATGCTTTTTCCGATTAAGTGAAAAAACAAATTATCTTAATAAGATTTCCTTTCAGTTCTTGAATTAGACGTTCTGGAACAATTTTTTTAAGGTTTTCAACTGTGTATTAAATGCTTAGCTGAATAGAACGGAAAAAATATATTTTTGCGATCTATGTAAAAAAAAATAATGACGCAGCATCTTCCATTTTTTATAGTTTATTATCTCTTTCTCAGCCAACACTTCACACAAAAACTATGAAACATGGTAAAATGGATTAACATATTTGAATTTTCTATTATATTTAAGGTTATTTATGGAAAAAATTGTTAGCTGTTTTTTCCTTCGTTATATTTTTTTATCCATTCACTGCAATATAATTTCACTGAAAATAAAATTTAGGGGTTAAAAATTTTAATATTAGCTTTTTTTTTACTTGTGAAACTTCTCCTGACAGAAATCATGTTCATGAAAGCAATAATCTTAATTATATTTTTAATTATGATATTTAATTACACTTGAACGTTTATATTTAAATTTAATTTTGCTAAAAAAAATGCCATTCAACTATAGACGTGGATCCAATACAATGTTTTTCGCTTTGGTTTCCTAAGCGGGACTAGTTTGCCCAAACATTTCAATGAATAGAGTATATAATCTCAAAATTATGGGCATATATTTTCTATTTCTATAATTGCGCTTTGCCTAGTTTATTTTTTATTTTGTAATTTCTATAAAACAACACATACTCAATTCAACTTCATACTTGCAAGAAAATTATGTTTAAATCATCCACATATATTATGTTGAAAATTATAAAAGGTGAAAAAACTGTTATACGCAAAAAGATTTACTCCAAGCAAACAAAATTACACGTATTTATAAAATTACGTTACGAATGCATTCATTTACAGACTTTAGTGTAGAAATATATATATATCACTGGAAGAGCCTTTAATGTTTTACTTAGAATAACTTTTTTTTTTTTTTTTTTTTTTTTTTTTTTGAGATATCATTATTTTTTAAATGAATTCGTCGTGGAAATATGCTTGTAAACTCATTTAATAAATAAATTATATTTAAATTCCTCATATATCGAACTTAAATTACTAGTGTAACTTTTATTAATAACTTAATAACTTTTAAAGTGTGTAATAAATTTATAAATTTCATATTTATGTTCAGCTTATTTGGATTTAAAAATATATCTATTGATACATTATAACCAAATTGGAGCTTTAGATTTTAAAACTCGCTTACAAATTCCTTTTAATCATGTTTTAAACTTTTTGTCGATCATTTACTATAGAGGATAGTAACAGAATATGATTCTATTATTAAAAATATAGAACTGATTCGGAATTATTTTAATTCTGCTATATAGTTGAAGCTTTTTATTTTCTCATCATGCCATTTCGATCGAGGACGGATGATAATTTTTAAGACAACTTATAACTTGTGAGGTGAGTTAATATTCCATCGAAATATACAAAAACATTTTATTGCGATGAACAAAGATAACCTGGATCCTAAACTTCTTAAAATGTATTTTCCAACCCCACTTCTACCCATGCGATTCCACCATTCCCAACACAAAACTAAAACGTCTCAATGCACATCTTTTGTTCAGAGCTAAAGTGTGTTTCATGCGCACACATAAGAAGGAAACGAGTAATCACCAGTGTCGTCTGAAGTCGAGACGCGGAGTAATGAGGCCGACCAAAAACAAAAGATATCACTCCCTTCCCCCCCCCCCCACGTTAAAACGAAAAAAGGGCGTGGAGAACACGACCAAATTGATTATCCCTTCTCACTCTGTGTTCAATCCTTGGCGAGAAAAGAGCTTCAAAAGCTGCATAAAATTGAGAACGAGAAGCATATTCCATCCAGGTTTTCGTTACTCATTGGATTAGAGTCGGTGTAATAAATGATAGATGCTTTATTTCTGTGAATATGGTCTTGCGTCAATTTGGTTGGACGTTAATGGAACTTTTAAATCCAAATAGCTCTTTCAAAAGAAGGCATCACAATGAGTTTCTCGTTTTTGTGTCTCGAAGCTGTCTTCGTCACTCTGCAGGTTATTTTATATGGTTGTAATGGAAGAGGAATTTTCTTTTTGTTTAAAAGAATATGTAGTTAGATTCGTGGTATATAGCCTATGTTTAAAGAAGAATTCTTAATTATTATTGTGTTTTTATTATAACTTTTGTCGAGTTCCAATTAAGTTCTGTAATACATTTTTCAGTTTTCTTCACATATTAGTATTTGTTATCTAGGCTAACTTTTAGTGGAAGTTATTTAAAACTCACTCTAGTGTAATGTTAAAAAGGAGGTTACATTTTTCTATCATATTATATATCATGAACGTGATTGATCGAAATGAAATCCACAAAAATATTATAATTTTGAAATATTGTTAAATTATCGCTTTTGGGCTAGATATTCTAAACGGTATTATTCACAATTCCAATCTTACATGAATTTGAAACCTTTTAACACATTTTTGGCACTTTTCTTAAACTTGTTTAATAAACATATTTAAACTGTTAGTTCTTTTTACTGGTAATGTCTTTTTTTTTCTTTAATTTATTGTAAAAAAATTCGTTAAAAAATAACCCTGGTGATGAAACAATTGAATTATTACAAATTTAATATATATATATATATATATATATATATATATATATATATATATATATATATATATATATATATATATATATATATATATATATATATATATATATATATATATATATATATATATATATATATATATATATATATATATATTTACCTTCTTCATCTTATAAATTGTGAAATATAACTATCTAAATATAAGAAAATACTTTTTAAAGGCATTTGTATATCGACTTCACCAAGTAGGCAATACAATACGAGAAGATTACGAAACAAAGTCACTTACTTCAAAAAGAATACTTCAAATTTACTACATTTCTTACAAGGATAAATTTAAAAGCTAATTAAAAATTAATCTAACCAAATGCGATTATTTTAAATAAAGTTTATCCCAAGCCATATATTTCAAATAATAAAATAAAAGCTTTGATTTACTTAAAAAAATGTTTGAGAGTTCGTGTGCATTTACAAATGTAAACAAAGCAACAAAAATTTTACGATTTCCTTACCACACTACTCAGATGAACCTAGTTTAATTTTTACAATTTTACACAATCAATGAGTCCACTAAACTTAAAAAATATCAGAATTTCATTTCTCCAAATAAAACTTGTATGATGCAAATATGAATGCCTAAAGCAGTTTAAGAAGCTAAGTCAATATTTCCGCTTGTGAAAACTCAAGGGTAATATGGAAACAAGAAGCCTTATTATTCATTTTTATTCATTTTTTTTTCTAATACAAATTACCCAAAGGATATTATTATGATACTTCATTGACACTCAATATCCAGCCTCACTTATTATTGTATTCACGTGGCTGCAATATAGAATAGCAGTTTTGTTTACGTTACAAATAGTTTCTATAAACTACGCCATCGGTAGCGGGTATCTTATCTTAGACTTTTGGAATTAATGAATTAAAAAGAAAAACCACCTAAAATGTGGCCTCGCAATAAACCACCACGTCCACACAAGTTTATATTTGGAATGATAACTAAAATGGTGGTCTCAGTCATGATGCTGAACGTTTGAATTTCATTTGAATAAGTGACTTGTTAATGGGATGTTTAACTTCATACTCATAAAATGCGTATTTTTAATATATTTCAGAAACAATTGACGATATTTTAAATGTATTTCCTAAAAAATTCCTAATATAAAGTTGTTTTGAACTCTGAAAATTACATCATTCGAAAAATAATTTAAACTTTCTGGACTATAATTTGAAAAAACTCTAGTTGGTTCGTTTTATAAACTCTTTTCTAAGTATTCTTGTTTGTAATTTTTTCTGTGATGTTTTTATCAAAGATGAGGCTTTACATTTTGAATTTACATTAATTAGGAAATATAAAAACTAGTTCTCTTTTCATGGATCAATGTATGTTAATATATTTCTAGATATATCGTATTTGCTAAATTATTGCGCATTAGGTTAGTCGCGACCATAACAGAAAATCTACTTGTGTTCGTCCGTTTGTCTATCTATTCGTCAGTTCGCCCGTCCATCCGTTTGTTTGTTTGTTTGTTTGTTTGTTTGTTTGCTTGCTTGCTTGCTTGCTTGCTTGCTTGCTTGCTTGCTTGCTTGCTTGTTTGTTTGTTTGTTTGTTTGTTTGTTTGTTTGTTTGTTTGTTTGTTTGTTTGTTTGTTTGTTTGTTTGTTTGTTTGTTTGTTTGTTTGTTTGTTTGTTTGTTTGTTTGTTTGTTTGTTTGTTTGTTTGTTTGTTTGTTTGTTTGTTTGTTTGTTTGTTTGTTTGTTTGTTTGTTTGTTTGTTTGTTTGTTTGTTTGTTTGTTTGTTTGTTTGTTTGTTTGTTTGTTTGTTTGTTTGTTTGTTTGTTTGTTTGTTTGTTTGTTTGTTTGTTTGTTTGTTTGTTTGTTTGTTAACAAAAAGATGAAAAATCTGCAAAAATATTCTAATTTGACAATATTTACCAATTTGGAGAATTCATTCTTTTGTTGGCGATATTTAAATACCTAACACGTCATAATACAAATTTTAATACTTACGGTTATTCTGCATTTTTTGTATAAAATTGCAAACATTGTGCATATTTTATAAACCTGTTATCCTGTATTTATGTATTCACCTTATTCAAGATGTAAGAGTGAGGTTTCATTGGTTGGCAACATGTAACATGGTCTAAATGGAATTACTGAAGCCCATGAATTAGACACTGTGTGTAGATTTCATTTTTGTAGTCCTTGAAGTAAGTAGACATTGCTAAACTAGTGCAGATGTTGAAATTGGTGAGATCCTTGAATATGAAATTTCAAATCTCTCATGCGTTGCCATTATGACTTTGACAAGGCATAAGGGAAAAAAAATTTAAAAACAAAGTAAAACTTTTGATGTAAATTACAATTATGAAATTTTGTAAAACAAATACAGTACTTACCTCACAACTGGAAGATGTGATAAACGAAAGAAATGCATTTAAAAAATTCTTGTAACTCATCAAAACGCGTTTCTCTCAACTGTAAGCAAACTATACTGAGCAAAATGGCCTTCTCACTTGGGTGTTAAAGAAGTGAGTGTGGCGATTTTGGCCACTCTTGAAATCTCTTGCAATTTGGCCAAGAAGGTTGCTAGGGTGGACAAAAACAATTATTTATATACCAGTAAATATTTGATGGATATTAGAATGCTAATAAAGCAATAATATGCAATAATTATATTTTGTCCGAAAGTATCGTTATAGTGGTAGTAGCACGAATAAAGTAAAAGTATGCAATAAATAACTAGTATCCGCAATAACTCAAGCATGACTGAACTCTGAGATAGAAGATAATAATTAATAACATTAAACATATTTATTCAAACACTTATAATTACTACAATGGAGTATTAAGGCTTGTAAACAAGTTAAATCGGAATTAATAATAAACAAAATTCTAGTTATCAATTTTAAATAAATGTGGATATTCAATATTCAAGAAATTCATTATTTAAATTAAATTCTTATTGAAATTATAAAAGTGCTCTTTCATGAATGATAACTTAATTGATTGACTTACCCCGACTCTAAAGATATTCCGATTTTTAAATATACCAATTACCAAAGTGAAAACTCGCAGACTGTTCATTTGTATCTTTTGATAAAAATAAGAAATAGCTCTATTTTTGACATACACACTCACTGAATCGATATACTTTTGTCGTTTTTGATACTTGGTTGTTGGCACTGATACTCAGGGGTTCTGTTCAGTCACCAAACTAGTGAACGGTAAGAAAATATTCTTCAGCTTTCGACTGCATTTTGAACGGTTACGGTTGTCTAAATGTGAATGTCTATGAATCTCTGAAAGTGAAGGTATATGAACACTGTGTATTTTCTTGTGTACCAAGGTTTTTAGCTTTAAGAAAACCTATTCAATTTTCTTTTTCTCGAATAGCATATTTAGATCTGCCTTCAAAATTTCAAGATTGTTTTAACTGGTCATATTAGGGGTCCTCCCACGTGTTTACCATATATATGATAGGATAAGATTTTTCTATTATGATTAAAGCAGCTGGCCGAATTGACCACATCCCGCAGATGTTACCGAGTTGAATTTTGGAATTTGTCCCAAAATCAATACAGAAACTCTTTGTTAAGTTACATAACAGAAATCCATAAAACTAAAAATTCTATATCTAACTGGGAGGGGGGAGGGAGAGATACGTATAACCAAAAGTGTCTTCTTTTACAAAGACCTTATAAGTTCAAAATCACATTAACGTCGCAACTTCCCTACACCTAGGTTTTACGAGTTGTTATTCAAAGTAGCAGCTGGCGTCAGATATTACGAACTTAGGCACAACTTCTAAACTGAGTGTTTACTCAAAATATATTTCCTCCCCGCTAAGCAAAGTGTTCAAGTAATGTGATTATATTTGAAGTCAAAAATTATAGTTTATCTTAAGTTTTCTCCCTGTTCACGTATCTTAGACTCCCTTGTTAAATACTTTTAGACTCCTCACAAATTAAATTATTTTAATTTGTGAGTTCTCTTGGTAACCATCAATATAGATTTATAATACAGTTACCTGTTACCTGTATTCACAGTCTAATGGTCAACTGGCAAGGATAAAAAATTCGTTTAGTATATCCCTTATTTTTGCTGTTGAATATAAAGAAGCATTTTTAGATCTACATCTATCCTATGTAAAAAAGAAATGTTATTACTATAATTTATCTTAAATGTTTTAATTTATAAATGGCAATATTAAAGTTTTAAGATAATGGCAATATTAAAACGTAGATAAAAAAAACCTGTCAAATATACCGCAAAACTATATGTATTACAATAATAATCAGTTAAATAATATATATGCAAGTTGTCTATATATATTGCCTTCTATCTAATATTCTCTGCCATTAATGTAGCCTAAAAATTATGTTTTATTTTAGAACAAAGTTTTAGCTTGTTTTTACTTTTTGTGTTTTATATAAAGTCGATTATTTTAATTGCATTAAAATTTTCTTTTAAAAAGAAAACAAAGAGAAGTAGCACATTTCCACTTATTCTTTGAAATAATATAAAAATATCAGCAATTATATTTTGATGATGAGAATCTGAATTCGAAACAATTGGCAATGTGACTATAGATCATTTTTATATACAATGTTTCAATGTAAGCGAATTTAGAAACTAAAATAAAACATAAGTAACGATAATGCATAGAAATGTCAGATGCAGGTGCTATGTAATTTATCTTCTAATATGAAACAACTTCCTATGCCTTTCTTTCCCATCCAGCATTCAGGTTTTAAATTTCTCATCTTTATTTGGACATGCAGTAACATTATTTTTTAAATAAAAGAATTCACTTGCTGCAAGACTTAGGAGAAATAAGAATATATGCCGTACATAAAATTAAACTCGTGCCTATTACGTGAAATGAATTGGAGAAAATGAATAGCCGAAACATTGGATAAAATGAAGAGAGGTTTATGTTATTTAGTTAGATTAAATATTATTTAGTAATACTATATAATAACTTAATGTAGAAAAACCTAGCTATTATTTGCATCCAAAATCTATCAAACTGCATACAACCATATATTTTATTTACGATTTTATGAAGCCTATACAGACAGAATCTGATTTTTATAACTATATTTAAAACTTTTGATCAAAAAATCCTTATTCTGAAATTACTATGTTTAAAGAAAATTACCCCATATATAGGTAGCATTTCTAGAAATACGAATTTTCACATAGCCTTCTATTAATTAGTAATTCCCGATACTTCAGGTTGGAACGTCAGGATGAAATTCGTGACAAAAAAAAATCAATTTAACAATGCCGTTAATTTGATATATATTACTGCACGTGTTTGTAGCATATGTATGTTTGATTAGGAATGTCAGTTGAATGAACAGTCCTTTTTTCTGTAATTTATTACAGTGTAGTATAGAAGCTAAAATTTATGCAGAGTTTATGATGGTGTGAGGTTATGTATAAATGATATGTTGAATAAACAGGTGCAGAATTTAAAATTTACATGTTTGCAAAATTAGTTACAATATTGATTACAGTATTAAGTAGAAAAAAGTTTTAATTTAATGTTTTTGATCTTTATTTTATTTATTTTTTTTTTTTTTTTAATCCAAAGTATTGAAAATGTAACCTCCATAGAATATCCCCACCGCTGAATTTTTAGTGCTAACTGAAGAAATAAACCTGATTAATAATATATTTGTGGAAAAATCTGTATTAAACATTTATTTATTATATAAATAAATAACTGATCACAAAGAAATATAAGTTTTAATTTATTTTACTGCTTTATTTTAAGCACATAAGTTGTCCATGGAGTGTTGAGGTAACCTCCATGAAATATCTTTAACCTTATTAAAATTCTACTCGATAGCAGTCTTCTTTACCAGAGCTGAAGTGAAGCTCAAGTCAACCATTTTGTCTGGTGATGTTGTTCGGATGTACATAGTTTTATATTGTTTGTGAAAAAGCTGTACAGTCTTCAAAAAACTGGTGAGTTCTTTTTTTTTTTTTTTTTTTTGTAACCTCCATAATCAGTAATGTTACTCTTTATAGTGTTAAGCCTACTGTTGCCATTAACTTTTTCAAAAAAAAAAATTCTCTAACTTCAAAGCCAGTGCATCCTCAGTGTTTTAGGTTATGTTTTAAGCATGGCAATCTACTTATTTATAACCTATACCTTAAAACTGTTGGGTTTTTTTAGAAAAGATATTTTTCCTTTACTTTTTTTTTTTTTTTTTTTTTTGAATTCGTAAATGTATTAGTTTTTTTAATAAAATTCTAAAAGTAAAACTTCAATTTTGTTATCGATTTTTTATTTTTATGTTTTTTTTTTTTTATCTCCTCAAATTACCTTTAATTTCAGAATCGCCCATATAGCGAAATGAACTTTCCCTCATGAAGTAGGGCTCTATATATTGGATAGTGCAGCCCAAACGGTCAGAATGCAGTGGTTTTGCAAGACACACAGTCGAGATTTCAGTAACCGATATTCTCCAATTTTGTTTATTGACAAATCCGTCCGAATGGGCCTCATAGGTAAACCATAGGCAGTCGTCTATGGCTTACCGATGTACTCCCCAAATGTAGCCCCATCAATCAATTTTTCATCATTGGTGTGTTTAAAATTCCATACAAGTCTTTTCCAAGTTACCAATTGTTTCTTCCTTCTGTCTCCCACTGCTTCGCAATTATTGTCATTTCAAAGATATGTCCTGAAAGTCCCTGCACATCCATTATAAAACAAATAATTTATTTTCATTTCAAAATCATTTTACAAGAGAACATAACTTTCTGTTCTATCTTTTCGACTTAGTAAGATTCTTCACCATTATAAAGTCTGCTATCTAAAGCTACCCGAGGAAAAGATGTTTAGACTGACAGACCCGCATTAGCTAAAAACAAGAGAAGTGGATTTGAAAAGAAAAAGGGCTGCTGTATTTTTGAATGTAGGGAATGGATAATGTATTAATATAATGTATGAATGTGGGTAGTAAGAATTGTAATGTATTTATCTCTAAGTATAATATTGATTAGTTATGACCAATGGTAAATATTACATCAGCATCAAAATAATTATTCTACAAACACTGGATACTGAGATTCCTGGAGTGTTTTCCTGTTCAAATAAAAATTTAACTAATTTTTGTATATCTGGCCACGACTGGGCAATAAAAAACATCAACTAACTTTTTAAATATTTTTTTTTAAATATATTTTACGTTTTCGATGTTGTTGTTTTTTTCTTTTCTTTTTTGTTTTTTTTCTATGTTTTTTTTTTCTTTCTTTTTTTTTATCTACAATTGCTCTAAAATATTTAATAAATATGCCATGTACTTTATTGAAATTAATCGCCTCTTGTTTTTAACTATTTTTTGTTAAATAATTTCTGAATGATTCATGTTTTATTGCCATACTGGATACACATGCTTCGCTACGAAATTTTATCATGTGCATTATTTTAGCTAGCTGTGAGGCCCCGTGTTGAGGAAATCCGTCATTGGTATATAGGTCCCAATTTTTGGCTCTTCGCTCGCAGGAAAGATCATCGCTACGCAAAATTGACAAATATACAATTAGAAGGCCAATGTTGCCAATTAAGGCCTTATGTTGAAAATTTCAGAGTTCTACTCCAATTTTAAGTGGGTTTCTACAGATCCACAGAGCCACAGATCCACAGAAAGACAGCTAGCTTATTTTATTATTATAGATATACGCATTTATATAAATCTGATGCCCTTTTAAAATATATATAAAAATACTGTTTTTCTAAAATGTCATGCAGGTACAAAAACTTGGGGGAAGGAACATCGCACAACTTTCAACTACACTATAATAGTGATGTCAATTTGTGTTATTTACCGTTTTTATATTTTCATCATTCATTTTGAAACTAAGGGTGTGGAGCATCGTACAATTTTCTATTACACTATAATACTGATGTCAATTTGTAACATTTGCCGTTTTTATATTTTCAACATTCATTTAGGAAAAATGGCCAGTTTGGCGATATTTTTGGGGATAATTCTTGTATGGCTCTTTAAAAAAAAAATTGCCAAAATGATGATTTTGGCGATATACTTTTCGATAATTCTTATATAATTCTTTTTATAACTGAAACTGGGAAGAGAAGAAAAAAAGATCGTTGATGAGGGATGCTCAAGGAAAGAGAACTCTGTGTTAAAAGCATTTGCTTTTCAAATTTTTACGCCATTAAAGCAGTTTTAGAGGAATTTGGGAGGTGTGGTCGTTTAGAACACCTTAACCTTAAGAGGCATTACCGCAGCGATTTTGAAAAAAATCGTTAGAGCCGTTTTTTAGCAATTACTGAAAAACATGATTTTTTCAATGGCAGCTACCTTATACGCATGCGCGATTTAGACCAAAACCTTAAGAGTAGGTCCCTGTGCCATCACCAACCCGCACACCAAATTTGAACATCGTAGGTCAATTTGTTCGAGAGTTACTCTGACCACAGACACACATACGCACACACAAACAGACATTTTTCTCGATCACTTTTTTGAAATCAGGATGTTCCAAAACGTGAAGAAATGCAAAAAAAATCAACAACAAAAATTTTAAACAATTTTTTTTTTTTTTTTTTTTTTTTTTTTTAAAGATTTTTTTTATATATATACTATGTATACATATGGGGAATTGAAAGTAAAAATATAAGGCTATTTTATGATTTTAATTGGCATGATGTCTATTCTGCAGAAACAAAAACATTGTCGATAAGGAAAAATGTACTGCAAATCTATCTCATAAGGATAAATTGAAATTAATTCAATGAAATTACAAGTTTTTGAGCTGAACTAAATATGAAATTATAAAAAAAATTCTCTGAAAAGTTTCTACTCAGTTAAATATCGTACTAAAAACGCATTATATAAGCTATGCAATTCAACTTTCATGCAACACTGTTTAATTTTCAATTATACTTTTCCAGTAAATATTCAACCATTTTAAAATGTTATAATAAAAAAAATTAGAAAAAACGTGTGTGTTTTTTATACAATTTTATATCTATAAATATATATTAAAAAATGTGTTATTGATTTTTATTAATAAGTAGTTTTTGTTAATTAGTTTTAAAATAATACGGTACATTCTATTACTAAATTCATGAAAAAAAATATCAAACTAGTCTTAAAGTTGTTAATAGCAAACACCTTAAGTTTCAAAGTAAAAATTTTTTATTTTTTATATCTTTCGTTTCCTTTAGGGTATAACTCTTTTTTCACATATTTAAACATGTACAATAAAAATTTTCTAAACGAGGCTATAAAAAATATGTCGCATACTGTAGAACAAATTTCATAAAAATATTTACATAATAAAACCCAAGTCCCAAATTAAAAAAAAAAAAAAACTATATTCTTTTCCTAGATTAAATTCAATTTCTTACGTTAAAAATCCAGGAGTTATTATTTTCATAATTGTTGTGGAAAACTGCTTTCAATTGATGTAAAACTAGGGGTGTGGAACATCGCACAACTTTCAATTGCACAATAATATTGGTCATTACATTAAAATTCATGGTGTTATTTAACGTTTTAATATTTTCACTCATTTAATTAAAAATTGACAGTTTGGAGATATTTTTGGTAATTATTTTTACATGGTCAAAAAAAATACCAAAATGGTGAAATTGGTGATGTTATGCGATAGACATTACATTATACTTTCTTGTGCGTGAAACAGATGAAAATCAATCGTTGATGGGTCTCAATGTCAGAGAACTCTGTGTTAAAGAAACTCGTTTTTCAACTTTTTACGCTTTTATCGCTTTTCTAACGAAATTTCGGAGGTGGGGAAGTTTAGAACACCTTAAGAGGCATTAGCACAGAGATTTTATTCAAAATCATTAGAGCCATTTTTTAACAATTGCTGAAAAACATGATTTTTTTTATGATTTCAACCTTTTTGCGGTTTTGACGAAAACCTTAATAGTAGGTTCCATGGCCACCACCAACCCGCCCACCAAATTTGAACATCGTAGGTATGTTTGTTCAGGAGTTAGGACTACATACCCATAGATACACAGACATAAATTTTTTCTAGATCACTTTTTTGAAATCAGGATGCTCCAAAACGTGGAGGAATGCAAAAAAAAAATTGACCGAATGCTATACTTTTATTACCTTATGTAAACAAGAAAGTAATAAGTATTAAAATATAATTTGGAATATTACGTGTAGGTTTTTTAGTTTTACTTTTTATCAGAAACGTTTTTAGTTATAATTAATAAAAATTCGAACTAAATATTCAAAAGCGGTTTGATTAAAATGCATCAATAATCAGCCTAAAAAATAATATTTAGGAATCAAATCTCTATAACAATATATTTTTATGTTTTTAACTAAGATATTCATAATTTTTATGTTAAAAATATAAGATATTTTTTCCCCCTTTTTAAGGTCAAACTCAATGGATTTTACTATATGAAAGAAATTATTACTGAATGAAGTGGTTAATGTATTTAAAATAATTCTTATTATCATAATATGTTGCATTGTACCTTGACTTTTAATTTTAATAAATAGTAAGTTTAATGAAGAGAAATTTTAATAAAAAGTAATATAAGAATTACATCAGAAAATCCTGAAAGTAACAACAGAATATTTGTTGGCTAAGCTTATATTTTTCTAAAATTTTGCAAAAAAAAATTATAAATCCCTAAATACTCCCAAAGCACTCATCTAAATTAAAAATACCATCTGAACCGATGTATCTGAAATAAAATATTTTAGTATCCAAGTGTGTTATCTTCCAAATAAAATATACATGTAAGGTTTGTTCTATTCAAAGCAGTGAACTACAGAACAATACGCAAAAGCTGTGCTGGCTAGTTGATTTTAAGAAAAGTCGTTCTACAACGAAAAAAATTACACCTTATAACTAGAAGTGTCTACCCTACATTTCCTTTCTTCAAAAAAAAATATATACGAACATGATACCGTTGTAAAACCTTCGAGAAAAAATACGGTAGAATATTACTTTATCATTACGTTATTTATTTCATTATCGAGTTTAAACAAAGCAGAATTTCGAAATGCTTAGCATATTATAAAGATATAAAGCTTTTAAAGGCATGCAGAGAAGTCACTCCATATTCATTTCGTAAATTCATTACATCAAAATAAAAACAATTTTAATATTTTATTAACAGCGCCAGAATGAGTCACTAAGGTGTTCAGTCATTTAAAATTTCATTGTTCTTTAGTGTTGATACAATGTCACAAAATTCCCATGCTAAAGTATAATAACTTCCATCTACAATGAATAAACCGTAATTCTCATTACAAAATCGTATACGTTAATTTGTCTGTACGCAATCTGTCTCCAAGCCCAGTGCTATTTGCTGGTTACATGAGGCTTATTTTCTAATTTTGTTGAAGAAAATTTAAACATCACTGCGGTTTAATCTTAGCCAACTATGTAACATCATCTTCAATCGCAATCATTCAGCGCAGTTTTAATTTGTGTTTCAGATGCATTACAACGCCCCTCAAGTGTCAATGAAAGTATCCAATTCAACTTCACCGACAGAACGTTTCAGTTAACGCGCAAAATATGATTGACAGCCGTTACGTTCCTAAGTACCCTGTGTTGTATTTTTATAACTCGTTTTAATTATGTTTTCCTTTACTAAAGACGGTCGCTTTTGTGCGGCGCGAAACACAAGCAGTCGTGTATTTAAGGATCTGAGGCTGATTCCTCAACAAAGACCCGCGTTGTTGAAATCCTACTCAACAAGCCTCGCCTCTTGCAATTACGATTCTTTCGTTCCATTTCGAATCTTAACTGAAGTGGATGAAGTAAAGAAATCCGAAGAACTTATTCGATGATGCTTAAACGGGATTTCCCATGCAGAAAATGTAATAAAAAGTTAGCTTTAAACTGCTGGTTTTATTGAAAGCAGAGCTCAAGATGTGTGTCGTTCATTTATCATTTGGACAGAAATGAAACTCAATAAAAATTTACAGGACAAGATCTGTCTTTGTAAATTTGTCTACTTCTTTCGCCACTAAAATCCACTTAAGTCGTTTTTATGCCGAGTTTCGCAGGGATATTTGAAACTCGCGTAATTTACTTCTTGTTATTCTTCTACTCTCTGTAACTAAAAACCTGGGCTGAACTTAAATTTCAACTGCTTTAATTAAAGTTAAGTAAGTACTCATTCCTGTATGTTGTAGGAAGACGTAACTAAAGATTAGTGAAACATAAGTTATTTTTGTTGATCAATATTGATTCCCCCCCCCCCCCTTTTTTTTTTTTTTTTGGCTTTGACTCTGGATTAATGGAGATGTGTTTGAGGCAGTTTAAAAGGTTTCTGTTGAACGTAGTGCTTCAAGAGTTAACACTACAAAAATACACATTACACATTTAATTTTCTTTGATTTTAATACATGCTCAATCGGAGAATAATTTCGGAATGTCTAAAGAGCAAGATTTGTTTTGGTCTGGCTTTTCAAAATAAATATATATTAGAAAACAACGTTTGAATCTAAAAAATTTCAGCTTACAAAAACACAAAATACTGAAACAAATAACTGAGACTTAAAAAAAAGTCAAACTTTTGAAAAGAGAACGAATATCTAAGCTTTGAAAGAATAAAACTAAAAAAAGCAAAGAAAACATCTCTTACCATTTTCAATTTTTACTCCGTAAAGTTAAATGTTTTATATTAAAGGCTCAGGAAAGTAAATAGACCTATAATATATCATATTAAGGTCTCAAAAGTTATATTCAAAGCCAATTTAAGTAGCTTTATGTCAAAATCACCAGGAGAAAACACTCGATGTCTAGATATTCATATCGTTGGTTAGTTATAGAAAAAGACAAATTTCTTTTATCAAAGTATCAGTCAGAAAATTGCATGCTTTTGCAAATTCCACTATTTGTGTCAAATTTCCAAGCCGCTTTTTTGTTCAAATGCTACTCTATCATACCGGCATTTATCAATAAACTACACAAAGACAGATATGGGTCATTCTCCAAAAAATCAGAAATTTCATTAAAAAATACGCTTTCCAATTTTCTTAAAAAATCTTGATAGTTATAATTTTTAATCTTGAGAAATTACGATAATTACTAACATTTAAGTTTTGTCTTCCCCCTACCTAGTGTATCTCAACATTAAAAGAATCTAAAAACACAATCATAATGGTTGCGTTACCTACTGAATTAGAAGAAAAGTTTTAGATAAACTTAAGCGTTAGAATTGTACATATTGCCTTTCAGAATAAAGAAAATTTATAAAATGAATTGCCTTTCAATTAGTATATTTGTAAAATTATTAGCTTAGCGTAATCTTTAAAAACACTACATAAATGCTTTAATATAAGACACTTTTTTTAGCTTAAATAAAAAAAATTATACTATCTATTTTAGCTCCTACTCTACACTAATGTAGTTAGAAGCTTATTCATAGGCTATGTCCATCAGTCAGTTTGTCTGTCTGAGGTCAGCATTCCAAAACAAAATTCCAAATGCCACAAACATAAGCGATACGTTAAATGAAAGGTCAAATTTACAATCAGGAAAAAAAATGGAAATGGCACCGGAAGTCAATTTGAAATTCATTAAACCTAAACATAAATGCTATAAACATGTGTGATACATCCGTTTCAAGATCTTGATACGATTGGGAGTATAAAATAAAATTCAAGCATAAAATATTACCAAAACTGTACTGAAATTACACTTGAAGAGCCTTTCCATAATAACTCAATGAGTTGTTTAAATCTTGACTTATGTAAGAAATACCGCATTAGAAATTCGGTGGCAAGTTTCCCACCATCGTTTGTAGCCAAAAATTTCACCAAAGATTTATATTTCTTAAAAAAAATCTGAATTAGCAGGGTTTTATTGAATGTCATCTGTTTTAAAGGAGGATTTCAAACATTAAATGTCATCAAACTATGCATTCTTGGTAACTGGGCCTGGTGTAGAAAAATAAAGCGAGTGTAGAAGGAATTTTTAGGAACAGTTACTGTAACAATCCACCTTGTTTATTATTACAAAACTCAACAAGTGTTTAAAGTATTGTTTAAAGAAATCTTTAATTTAAACATAAGTTAATTGAGTTATTTATTAATACAAACCTAAAAATCTGAAATAGTAACTATTTGTTAAAAATGGATTCATACAACAGTTTGAGTGAAAATAGAATGAAAATAAAGATAGCAATAACAGAAACTATATAATTAAAAAAAATTGCTTCATAAAAGTATATGTTTAAAATGTACTAATAGCATGATTCACTTCAATGGCCATAAACTAAACGGAACAATCAACTACTTTAAATTTTAAACTAGAATTATAATCAATTTTTATTAACTATTGAAGCAACTCTTATCATTTAAAGAGATACCATTTAAAATTCTTAAATGTTCACCACCAGTAAGATGCAAGGGGGTGCACTCAGGGCCGTAGACAGGGGGGGACAACCCCCCTTCCCTCGAAATTAAGTGAAATCTTGTTTTACCCACTTCTCCTCTTTTTTTTTTTTTTTTTTTTTTTCTTTTTTTTTTTTTTTTTTTTTTGCAACTTGTTACATGTATTTAATCAATTCTCCGACCATACCCCCCCCCCTTGAAAAAAAATCCTAGTTACTGGCTTAAGTGCACTTGCACCCCCCCCCCCCTCTCCCCTTGCCCCTTGAATTTGAAAAGTGAAAATAATGTGAAGTAAAGTGGTATAATGCACTGGAGAGAGAAGTACGACACAGATTTCAAAATATTCAACAAATAAGAAATTTATTACGCAACTTTTAATTAAAATTAACCTTAAAATAGACATTTAAAAAGACAAAGTTAAAATTTAAAAAAAAAATTAACTGCCGTACACCCTCCTTGGGTGCCTTCTGCACCACCTTAAAATAATTCTGCCAGCTCCCATGAAAACAGGCATTTGACAATGCTAAAGTAATTGAATTTTATGTCAGGAGTAAAGTCAGGAGAAAACCAAGTAACCCAACTGCTATCAAATATGCAAAACAATATATTATATTCCTCACTTTGCTAGAAGATAGATGAAAAATACTCAAACTTTGAAATTGCGATGGAGTCCCAGGAAAGACAAGCAATTTTCCAAAAGCCTAAAAGGTAATACAAAATCTCATATATTCACCGACTTTTCAATGAAATATTCACATCAATTAGTATTCCAACTAATTTAAAGGAATGGATTCCAAACAAATTCCATCACAAAGTATCGCATTACTGTCCAGCATTCTCCTGGCGGGAGATCACTTGGGAATCCGGTCTAGCTTGCAAATTAAATAAACATTTTTAAAAACAATTATCTCCTGCCAGTTACTAATGAATTAAACTTCAACAAGTGGGTGGTTTGAGGCTTAGAGGAACTTCAATTACCGACTCGGCAATTTTCACAAGAGCCGCAGTTTGGCCGTTGGGGAAACGGAGATTTGATAAAGACTGGAATTAAAATTGATTTTTCATCTTGAGAGATAGGATTTTTTTCAAGCAGTCAGGTTTCATTAAATATTTATCAATTTTCAAACGGCGACGTCTGCATGTGACAGTTGCTTCGTTAAAAAGGGTTTAGAGAATTGCCTTGGATCCTTTCCTTCGTAGGTAAGGCTCTGTGGTAAGAGAGATGTTGATCTCATATATTCTATTTGAGAAGTATATGTTTCACATCGTGTGTTCTAAGAGAAACCAAACAAATTTTACTCAGAATAAGTCTTGTTGGTAAGCTAATATACACGATGATCAATTTTTTTTATTGAGTTTGACTCATCCAATAGCCTATGATTAACTCTGTAAATTACTACTATTTTTCTGAAAAATGTATCGAATATTAGTTTAATGCTTGTAAAAGAATTTGGGTAAAAATTTTCAGGGTGTTTCAAATTGCCATAAATGTATTGTTTTGAAAATGTACTTTTTTTTAAAAATTAATTTGAAGATATTATTTTATAAAATATATGAAAAATATAGCTTGTCGTCGGTCTTAAAATTTGTAAACGTATAAGGCATTTCGAATTCTGTGTGTAGACTTTAGTGCTTACAGTGACTAAGTGTAGCTCAATGCTCCAGGTATTCTGAACGTACAAATAATCAAGTAGTATTGCTGTGTCTCTTTCACCAAAAGAGGATTTCAGTGCAAAGTGCAAACGATTTATTTTTTACTGTAATGAAAATTTGAGTGTAAAATTTTGTTTCTATTTCTATCATAAAATTTTAATTTTAAAAAGAGTCTCGTTGATTTATGTTCTCTTTTTAGTGTAAAATTTCTTATTATAAATTACTAGCAGAAGTTCCCGGCGTCATCCGGGTTCTGAAATATGTGGTTCGACTTTGCAGGATGCAACCCGGTTTCAATCGATTGTAAGTATTAAATAGGCCTCTTTTCGCCAGCTATCCTCGATATCACCACCTTTACTACGAAATATCAGAATGAAATTATGTTTCCAATAATCGGAATTAGCGAAGATGACAGAAGAAAAAAAAAAGTTTCATATTGATTCATTAGATCTCAAAGTTATGATCATACACCCTTTCAGTCGCTATCCCCAAATTCTTCATACAAACAAAATATCGGATAGCAAGTACCCATCATTAGATTGTAAATATATCGCATTGCAATATAGATTCCTAGAGAAGAAAACTGGTTCCAATAAGTTTAGTAGACATAAAGTTACCATCGTACACCTTTAGGATTTGGAAAGGTAGAGAGGGTAGCTTTTCTAAATCTTACGCAGTCATTGGCCTTCCTCTGGCTTCGAAGATCAAGTGTACAAAATGTCATCAAGTTCAGAAAGTTATGAACATACCCCTTAAGAAATGGAAAAGAAGATGGAGGAAGATTTTTCGAAATTTCATATAGCCAGTGACCTAGATAGGACAACAGTATTGGCCAATGTCGGAAACAGGGGTTCTGGAAGATTGGCCAATTCTGACCGAAATTGGATCATCGTTCCAAAATACACGATTTTTTTTTTTTTTTTTTTTTTTTTTAATTAACAAGTCAAAAAGATCAAACAACATTTTTTTTTTCCCCATCCTCTCTAGTAAATAAAATATTTCAATTTTGAAACTTCGCATCAACATTTAAAAACTTCCAGAGTACCTTATCCATCACTGGGGAAAATTGGCAAATATCTATAATAACGGCCGGTTTGCAACGTTCCACAAGGATTGGCCAATGTTAAGTGATACTGGCCATCTTTGTTGTGGTATTGGGAAACCTTCCTCTTGTTCCCTTGTTTTGAAGATCACGCGTAAAAAATTGAATCAAGATCGGAAAAGGACTTAATATTTGTATAAAAGATAAATGCACCCATACACACCCTACAGCACACTTTTAAATATGTATAGATTGATGTTATTCGTAATGTAATTTATTTTGAGTACATTTGACAATCGAAGCCTAACTATAGTCAAAGAATTAAATTAAAAATATCCTCAAGGTATATAGTGGATCATTTGACATAAGTATAGAATGCATTGCGATCCACTTTATACTAATGACTTTTGTGATACTTTTTATATTACATATTTTTTAATATTATGTCACTGCCTAAGGATCGTGAGCAAAAAATAAGGAAGAATACAGGAAACCTAATAAAATAAGCAATAAGAAAATTTTCTAAAGACAAATCTATAAGTAAAAACTATCTAGAAACAGCAACATACCTTTCACCAAATTAGGGATGTGATACTTAATAGCAATACTCTAGAAAATATAAAACTGATCCGAATTTTCAGGATTGGAAGATACTCTGAAGCAAGCAGCGACTTTAAAATGCTATTTCCTACAGTGTGCAACCACTTTCTATGGCCTGACTACTAGTGCAAAATGACCAAAAAACTTAAGTACAAATTACTAACAACTAAGTTTTAATTTTATAGTTTTCCAATTAATTACTCTATTTAAAAACTGTGAAGCTTGATAGGCGAAGTGAACTGGTTTCATTTAAATATGTGTATTGATCTTAATACGTTTAATATGTAGACTCTTTTCAGCCCACTATATCCAACCTACAATCCACAGTAAATCATCTTGCGTTTAAAATTATTATTTAAAATCTTTAAAATAGTTTATACTACTTTTATCTAAGATAAGTTAATTGCATAAAATAGATAACAATAAGTGATGTATTTGTCAGTTTAAGTTTTCAGATTATTCCATGACTATGTTATATAGTCATCTAAAAAAAGATTCGTTGCCGGCAGACACCTTACATTTTTATTTCATTACTTCATTTTTAATTTTTTCAAGCACCCTTATCCGCTAATTTAAAATAACTGTTGAGTTATTTATGCCCCTTCCCCACACACACACATACACACACACCAATACACTAAAATATTAATAAAAAAAGCCATAATTTTTATTTTATAATAAAAAAAAACAGCAACTCAACTTAATATTTGGTAAGGACCCATCTTTATTTATATTTTCTTGAATTTTTCAGAATAAAAATTATTCTTCCTAAGTTCTCTTTAAGTTGTGTTTTAGCTTTGAATTTATTTACTGGCATATAACCACAGGACTTCGATGATGAATACTCTCTATAATCAATTGTAATCCTCTTTCTGTATTCAGTATTCCCAAAACCAATATTTGTTTGCTTTTTAGACTTAAAAAATTACAAGGAATACTTCTGCTTTTCCTTCCAGCCTTGGATTTGTAGAGCAATCCTCCATCCCTCCCCTCGGAATATCCTACAGGAATGAGATTCCATTTGGAAATACTTTTCATATTCCGAGAAAAGAAGATAATAGTTTCATTAATATTTGTTTTAACATACAGAATAAGGTAAATTGTATTGATATATATTTTGAAGTCACAGACTGTTATATATAGTTCATTCAAAAAGTATAGGAAATCCCTCAGAAAATATGAATAATTTCGTTGAAAATTTAAAATCATGACGTCACGAAACCACTTTAAAAATATCCGTTAAATGATTAAATTATTCTTATGATACACCTTAAAATAAATATGAATCAACTTTCAATTTAAATATCATCTAGATATGTTTGTTGTATTTCCTGTAGAAATTATTTTTCTCATAAAATTTGTGCATTATTCTGAGAATAAATACCCAGTTGGTTTTACTAAATTTAGAGATGTTCAAGTACATGTATATAAGATACAGTGTATTGAGTCTTAATAGAACACAGCATTCTATGTGAGCTTATAAGACGAAGAAAATAATAGATTAATATGTTAATTTACAACATGTTTCATTATTTAATGAATCAAAATTCATTCAAGTTAAAAAATCTTTGCAACAACTATGAACCAACAAACACAGACGTCAATGCTTTAACAGTTTTAGTGAGTGCATTTTGTATCAAAAAAGAACAAGTTGAAATGAAATAAATCAATAATAAACACCATTCTTAGACTTGTTAAAGGAAACTTTTTTAAAGCAGTCAAACCTTTCTTTTAACATGATCTCAAAACTAAATTCTATTTATGAATGATAAATATAAAGCCCTTTATAAAAAAGCGTTTATTTTTCTTGGAAAATACTATTAAAAATAACTTTCAGTATTCAGTATGCTGAATGCGTTAATTCAGTATTTACTTTTCATAGGGGCCATAGGTGAACAAAACAAATTTTCTTAAGCACTGAAATTTTATTTAAATTTTAGCGCTGGCCAAAGCTGATAGTCGAAAAAGTTTGTGTAATAATATCAAAAAATTTCAATTTTTACTTTTGATGTGACCCTTTCAAGACAAAAAATTTCAAGTTTAAATAAAATGTTCCTTACTTTCTATTGCAAAAATGTTCTTTAATTTCATACTAGCTATAAAGAAGTTAGCGCTTATTAGAAATAATATAGGGTATATGCAGCATAATTGTTTGTAGTTCACTTACAGAGTTTGTATATTCTTTATTTAATTAATGCATTTGGTTTCATGCTCAAGGAGCTTTAAAAATGTAAGCGAAGTTTTCTAAATTTCTTTATAACTCTTTCAAGTTTTTAGATATTTGTAAGAGTTGTGATTTAAACCAAGAATTTTTTTTCTAAATTTGACTTTTTAGTGTGCCTTATATATATATTAGGGTGGATCGTTCTTCTATGGAGAAAAAAAAAATATTATTAATCAAAACCGACCCATGGGGAAACGAGGCTCTATGATATAGAGATTAGGGAAAAAATAATAAAAAAAATTAATTTTAAAATTTTGCACTGCCACAAAGGGGTTGGATTTTCGAAAAAAATGCGAAAAGTCCTAATTTTCGTTAAATAATTTTACACTAAAAATAATTGTTTTTTACAATATAAATCCTAAAAAAGTGATGATTACTGAATAATTAGTAGTACAATGTACATTTCAACCTTTTTTGACCAACTCCCCATCCCCCCATATCACCGTTTAATCAGACCTAAAACCCTATAGTGCAGTTGTCAGCGGCTTACGGAATTCGACGCCTAATCGGTGAGCGCTATTCTTGTAAATTAAATTAAATTACAATTTTATTATGTGACATTTGTTTGTCTGTGTACTGGGACTAATACTGTACTGTGGCGTTGATAAGAAAAGACATGATTTGTCCTATATTTGGGTCAGGCTGATGTAATATGCCCACGATTATGCTTTCTACGTACGAAAAACGTAATAAGGTGCGTATATTGGCATTCAAAAAGAGAAGCAAAGTACAGTGTATTTAAATACACTTTTATCCGCGTGTCAATAAGTTGCAAGTAAGTTAAGAGATACCTGGAAACGAGCTTTAATACCAATAAATGACCACTACAGCATTTTGAGAAAAATAAGTTCATACTACGACAAATATCGCGCTTTCAAAGCTAGAAAATTAACTGAAAGCTATCGCAGGGAAAGCACATCGAAAGTTTTGTTCATGCGTCGACTTGGTTGTTTTCAGATTATCTGGTGCCATCAGCAACACGAGGGTTATAATGCACCGAAACATTCGTCATTTGACAAGCCAAAATACATTTACAAACACCCATGCCTTACACAGAATTCGTACCCACAACTTCGCGGTCTAGAAGCTAGCCCACTAACCACTATACCATTTGGTCGGCTAGGTCATGCGTCGACAATGACATAGATACAACAATGTTGGTTGCGATAATAGGTAGTCTGTCAACACAGGTATCAAAGAAGGTGTTTTACGAAATATGGAGCTGATTTTGAAGCGTCCACTACAATGGTTTGTGTGCCAGTTACAAGCCAAAGAGTGACCGTATGCGAGACACTACCTGTAGTATCATTCACGTAAGCCCAACCTTTGCGAACTGACTAACAAGAAAGACTTAAGTACTGATCAACTGTGCAAAAAGGAAATTTGTGAAGCCATCAATGCGGACAAAGCAGCTAAGGGCTGTTGAAGAGAAACTCTGGAAAGATTTGCCACTCAAGGTGGTTTACAACCCCCAACAGAATTCTCATGTTCTATTTGGCTTAGAAGAAGTCCAACCAAAGCTTTATTGACATTTATTACATTCATCGTAAAAGTCTAGGCACCTATGTGATTCAAGATCAAAACCAAACAATCGGTAATCTATGGCGCAGAGCATTTTCATTAATCAATCTTTCTATCGCGTTATTTCTCAATTTATTTGAAGAAAGTCATTGATCCAGTAATTTTTGAAACGGGGGTTTGACCTTTCCTGAAAATATCCTGATATCAATGCTAGCTGACAACAGAAATAACACAAAGGAATCGGTCCTCCAAAGAATTTTGAATTTGCGCAAAGTCAAACGGTCTGCTGCAACCCAAACTCTTTTAGCGATTAATATCCGTATCTTAAACATACCAACTTTTGACCCTTGTGTGACAGATTATGTGAACTTGATTAAGTGGGAGAATGCGACAGAACGATTTAGTGATGACATGATTTCAGAAGCAATAGTAAACCCAGCAATCATTTCTACGGCAATACTATTTTCATTACCTACTATCAAGGGGTATCCCTGTCGTACTCAAGCTACAGAACGAATAGTCACAGAAGCATTTTCTGCTGTAAGCGAATCATACAAAAGAGATGGGTTAAAAAGAAATAGCCTGGAATCACGAAACCTCACGCTAGTTTTTAACACCAAACGTGTTTACCTTTTACTGTAATTCCGAAGATTTTTTTATTTTTCTTGATTTAATTCTTAAGAAGCTGTAATTATGTTCCTAAAGATTTTTTTTTCTTCTGTAACTATTTAGTATATGTCCTCTAATTCCAATAAACATTTAAAAGTACTAAAGGTCTGTTTCACTTAAACAAAAATCACTTTGACATTTTACCATTATAAAGCTTAAATACCAAAACTTCATCCCCCTTGCAAAGAGCTTAATATAAAATTTATTATTTTTATTTTATTTTTCCCTTAATTAATGTACCTCAGAACATCTTTTCCGTACATTTAGATTTTCAAATTCTTAAAAAAAAAAATTCTATTGACTTTGACTTTTTGCTATAAAAAAGCTCAAATACCTAAACTTCATCCTCCTTGTGGAAGTACTGAACTTAAAATTTAAATTTTTTAGTTATTTTTCCATTTATGTATATACCATAGAACATCTTTTCCCCATAGGTCGGATTTGAAATTCTGAAAAAAAAAAAATTTCGATCCACCCTAATACATATATATAAGGCACACTAAAAAGTCAAATATAGAAAAAAAATGTCTTGGTTTAAATCACAACTCTTACAAGACTACTTTTCTTTTTAGAAGATAAAAAAAATCACTATGCAAAACATTTCTATAAGTAATTTTCGGAAACAAAAAAACAAAACAAATATATATATATATATATATAAAGTCCCTTCTTTATTTAATTATATATATGGTATAAATATATATGGTCCCTTCTTTATTTAATTAATGCATTTGGTTTCATGCTCAAGGAGCTTTAAACATGTAAGAGAAGTTTTCTAAATTTTTTTTATAACTCTTTCAAGTTTTTAGATATTTTTAGATATATATATATATAAGGCACACTAAAGAGTCAAATTTAGAAAAAAAATTCTTGGTTTAAATCACAACTCTTACAAATATCTAAATACTTGAAAGAGTTATAAAAAAATTTAGAAAACTTCGCTTACATGCTTAAAGCTCCTTGAGCATGAAACCAAATGCATTAATTAAATAAAGAAGGGACCATATATATATATATATATATATATATATATATATATATATATATATATATATATATATATATATATATATATATATATATATATATATATATATATATTTGTTTTGTTTTTTCGTTTGTTTTTTTGTTTCCGAAAATTACTTATAGAAATGTTTTGCATAGTGATTTTTTTATCTTCTAAAACCTTTTAGATGTTACATAAATTAACTGTTTCTCATATATATAGGGATCAAGAACAGAACTACCTTCTTGCGACACTTTCTGCTTCATGACCAAACATAAAATGTACAAAGCACAAGTACGACATATGAAATTTCGAATGAACGAAGCCGTTGGAAAAAAATATTCAATATCTAAGCAAATATACTCCCCGACAATGGAAACATCGATAATTCAAAAACAACAGTCCGAATTCCTTACTTTGTTTCCATTGCTTAGAAATTTCTAGTAATCAAGGCAACAAATGTAAGTGAAACCATACGGAATTCACTTTTTCCACGGAATGTGACAATTTATCTCAATTTCACAAAATGCTTCTTATCAAAAACTCCCTCTGCATCCCAAATTTTCAAGAATAGAAAAACACAGCGTGGGACCACAGGAGCTAAGAGTCTACGGTGATGAATGCGAAACAAGTCAGTTTGCTCCCCAGTGATTTGAAAGAGATCACTTCTGTTTTTCTTCAAAGTTTGAGATTCGGAAAACTGAGGGGGAAAGAAGTTTCTTTTTTTATATTCCAAAATGTTTTACATTCTTATTCGAATCCCAGGAGAAGTGAGTAGTATTTTCTTTGTTTTTATTTCGTGGCAACAAAATGGAAATTGTTGGGGTTTTTTCGGGAGTTACAAAAGAATTAGGAAGCTTAGGGCTTCCTTCAGGGAAACAAACTTGAGAAAATGCGTTGTGTTTGAGAAGAGACTTAAAAAAACTGAATTTGGAACAGCAAAAAGAGGTATCGAAAAGTATTTAAAGGTGTGTTTGTAAAAATAAAAGATGTGTTTAAGTTTTGCTAAAGGTTCTGGATTCGATTTATTTGAATTAGTTTGTTGAAATAAAGTTTTTTTGCTTTTAAAAAAATTATTAGCATTAATCAATGAAATATATGACGTAAATTTCAAAGATGAAGTTTGTTAAAAATTACAAATTGTAAGCGAAATAACAAATTTCAATTATTTAATTTTTTACAGTCGATTTTTTATACCTTAATAAAATAATAACAAAAACAGAAAAACTGTAAAATAACAAACAAAAAAAGTAATAGTGCTTGTTTTAAGATTTTAAGTTACTTCCACTACATTTTTAAAAACAAGTTGTAATAATAAATATTACGTTATACAATACAACTTTAATAAATTAGAAATATATTAGTTTTTAAACTCAATATAATAATTTTAATGAGACAAATTGTTGGTTTACTAATTTACAAACTACTAAAACTTCAAAAATGCTCAAAACCTTTTTAAAAATAGATAACAGTGGAATTTACAATTGAATAAAACTATTTAAAAATTTTCCTGTGTGCCTTAAGAAATAGCATTACTCATTTTTTTTTTTTTTCAAGTCTCTCATACTAAGAGCATACTTTGAAAACTCAGATGTCATTTTTGTAAATAAAATTTCTTAAATCCTAAACATACTTTAAAAAAAAAAAAAAAAAAAAAAAAAAACTTACTATATTCTGAACGGCAAAAAACTAGCCAAGATTTTCTTTAAAGACATTTTATAAATATTTCAACAGTAGACAAATTTCATAACACCGTGAAAGGATAAACTTCCTCCAACAAAGATATCAGGAGGATTTGCAAGCTCCTAAATTCCTAAACGCCATACACAATTGAAAAGAAGAATAAAAGTAAATGACATTGCATTTGTCTCAACGAATATGGCAGATAAGTACTACTTTATATCAGGGAAAAAAGATTTCTCACCTTTCTATGCCGTTCACAGCATAGAGAAGGAAAAGAGATGTTATACGGGTTTCTTGCACGTTCCCACCCAACACAGAAAATACTCCGTCGGATATAAAATCGCGATCACGTTGCATCAGGGAAAAATCGTAAATCTAAGGGAATGTAAGAACATAAACTCAAAATATACAGATTTCGACGAATTTTCTGAACAGGAGAGTGTGAATGGGTGAGAGGGCGGGAAGTAAAGTAACAACAAAAAGAGTTCCATCCTTTTTATTATTTTAATGGGATTTCCTTGGATTCTGAATCCTGATTTTATGGGCTAGGCTTTTATGGAATCGGAAACTTACCCGCTTTGTTGGGGGGTTTTATGTCATTTGAATTTTACTACGGATTCAGTAAAAGGAAGATTATTATCTCCAATGGCTGATGGAATGTTTATATAAAGCCATTCCATTGATTTCCTGTATCGTAAGGAGTAGAACTGGTGTGACTTTTAAGATAATTAGGTTTTCTAACATTTGTTGTTTGCTCAGGAATGTAAGCATTGTTTAGTTGGTTGTATTCAGATTATCTGGCGCCGTCAGCAACACGAGGGCTATAATGCGCCGAAACATTTCGTCATTTAACAAACCAACATACATTTACAAACCCCCATGCCAAACACGGGACTCGAACCCGCAACCTCGCGGTCTAGAAGCCAGCACGCTAACCACTATACCGTTTGGTCGGCTAAGCATTGTTTAGATGGATGGATGTTTGTTCTCACTATAAGTCATTGTCATAACCATTAGGTAAGCGAAACGCCGCTTACTTAATTATTAAAAAAAAATATGTGTTCAAATACACAAGGTTTTCTAAAAAGGTTGACACGGTGTTTTCTTTACCTTTAAAGGTAGACTTAATTCGCAAAATAAGGTAAAAATTTATAATAAAAGAATATAGTACGTATTTCCAGAATCTTTGAAATCATATCATTATTAAAAAATGTTTTACATTCGATTTTTAAAATTGACATAATTAGAACGAGTTTTAAGTCCAATGTGTCACATCTTAATTTAGAAAGTAAATTCATATGTTGCATGTCTATTATAGAAATGTTACTATTTAAAATGTTTTATTAAAAATTTCTCTAAACTTAGGTCTTCTTTAAAACTGTAAATAAAAACAACCGATGGGTTATATAATAAGTATGCTTATACCAAGGCCGGCACTAGGTGGGGACAAGCCGGGCCCCTTCCCGAGGCGCCAACCTTAAGAAGCGGCAAATGGGCTGTAAAATTAAGTAGTTTATCAAGAAAGTGATTAAACCAAGATTCATTTGAATACTTATGAAAAATTAATAGGTGGAATTTTAATAAAAATTGCTTTTAATACGTTTTACGAACTTTTAAGTCTAAGTACCTACTCACTTCAAAAATCCTCAAGCATGTGAACGACATAAGAAGGTTGAGGTGTGTGGTTTTTAACTAAAAACACGATTTAGACTGAGAGGCGACTGCAATTTTTGGACCCTATCGAACATCATTCTGATTTTTTTTTATAGAAATTGGAGAAAAGTGAGTAGATTACGAATCCACTGGTCTGCCGTGGCAAAAATGGCGGAAACTGGTCAAAAACCGACTTTTAATAACTAAATCCAATTGCCAAATGCGCAATAACTTGTAAAATAATGAGCACTTTTTTTTATTTGGTAACCCTCACTCTTTAATTTTCAATTAAGAAGGTTGCAGATGTTAGGATGTGTTGCTATAGCTTACTTGCCTTTTTCACAAATGAGCCAAATTAGCAATAAGCATTACTTCACTGATGACGTAACTGATGTCGCCAATTTGGCTTACTTTTAAAAGATACAAGTTTTCAGAGCCAGTGATCAGAAATCGTTTGCGCTTTTTCTCATTGAAAATCTAAATGCAGTGGGTTGCCAGACGAAAAAGTTTGTTCGCTTTTTCTCTTTTTGGCAAGTTATGACATATTTGGCATTCGGATTTTAGTTCAACTCATTCCAAGTTGATTTTTGATCAGTTTCGGCTATTTTTGCTATGGCAGACCAGTGGATTCGTAATCTACTCACTTTTCTCCAATTTCTATAAAAAATTGGGAATGATGTTCGATGAGGTCCAAAAATTGCAGTCTCCTCTCGAACTATTTTGAAAGATGAGTCAAGGTTTCGTGTATTAAAGACCAAATCCAAAACAGAACCAAAAATACAGAGCAATATAGATAAAATATCAAAATATTTCAAGGAAACCACTCGCAAGCATAATAAACTATCGCTTGAAAATGGCTTAAAAGGGTATAAAGTAATTATGATTTAAAAGATACACCTCTAAGAGACTTATTAAAATATTGTAAATATCTAGAAATATTGTTAACTGATGTTAATTCATCAGATATAAACGAGCTGGACCTGGCAGACGTGATAGTATCGGTTTTAGTCGTATTAAATAAAAAAAATAAAAAAGTCCAATCGAAATTTTAAAAATAATTTCAAAGCTGGATTTTGCTCCAAATAGTTTTAAAAATCTTGCTTACTCTCCAAATTAAAGTTAATTTAAAAAATATATATATGCTCTACAACTACCGAGGATCGGCTTAAAAGTGAGAAAAAAGCACTATTAAGGGGGTTAGGTAGGCCCTATATTACTAATGTAAAAAGGCCTATTTTCTATGTACCTTTTCTAAATAACTAAACAAACGGATACTTTTGAAATTTTTCCTGAATATTATTTCAACCTACTTTTTTAATCTGAGGTTAACATTAAGAGAATATGTTTACTTGGTTTTTTTTTTTTTTTTTTTTTTTTTTCAAAAAAAACAATCTCAAATTATAAAGCACCAAAAATCTCTGAGAATCGCATTTTTAAAGACAAAATAATTTTTTTTAAAAATAAATAATCAACTTTTTTTTTTAAAACGTTCACTTCAGATTAAAATTTGATACATAGCAAATATAAGATAAAAATTACTTAAAGAAGTTAGAAGCCGTTTTTTCAAAAAGGTACATAGAAGTTTGAAAATTGACATTTTGAGATTAATGCATTTTTATGCGAAATTGTAGCATGACAAACGGGGGTTTACGTATTTTAAAACTAACTTTTCTCTGGAACTAGAAAGAGTACAGGCCAAAACTATATCTTAAAAAAGGCAAAATAGTTTGAAATTTAAAGATAAGCAAAAGTCACGAAATCGAAAATTTTAAGCCTACGGAACCCCTTTAAGTGTAACTGTATTTTTAATAATTAAGATTTTATTTTTAGTGGTTCTATAATTTGTTTTACTATCTTTTTAATCTATACATTTATAATTATATACTAGATTTACGTATTTTATTTATTTTTTTTCTGTGCAACCTTAATTTTAATTTAGTACTAAAATCCTAAATCAAGAAATTTGTATTTTTGGCAAATCAAAACTTCAAGATTTTTAATACCAATTTTTTTGCTCGCGTTTTATTTTACCTCTAAGAGTGGAAAGGATTTAGGTTATCTCTTTTAATATATTTTAAGCCCCATTTTTGAATGCATACTAATAAGGTAACATTTTAAAGATAATTCTTTTGCATTAATATTATTTGAGCTAAGCAATATTTTTGTAATGGTTCGCTTTTTCCTGCAAGGGCTGTATAATAATGAATTCTCTAGCTTTTAAATTTTGTTACTCATGTTTTAAAATATATTATAAGTATCGCCTTATCTTTTTATGATCTCTCACCTTATTTTCAGAATTTTTGCATTTCCCACTTTTACCCTATATAGTATTTTAACCATTTGAACGCCTTTCTTAAATCTCCTAAATGAAAAGGATGCAAGGTTCAGATAACACGGACGCAACCTTTTTAAAAGCTTAAAAAAGGGGTTCAAATCGACAATTGGCAAGCTTTTGTTACGTTTTCACTTCCAACCATTCAACAAGGTTTATACTGTAAAGAGTATGTAAACCTTTTCATAACAAGCTTGCTACAAGTACTTTATTGATGTATACTTTACATTTTACATCTTAAGCTTGTCCGCTGAATCGTTTACAAACCCTTGTCATGTAGATTTCCCTACAATTTTGTCACTGCAAGTCTAATGAGAAGTAAATGACAAGGTATTGTAAGCATGCATGCTATCTGGGTCGCTATCTCCATAATAGTTAAAAATCATAACAACCTTTCCAGAACACCATTCGAAAATACTTTTATCAGAAAAATGGAACCTATCAGCCAATTGTGACACACTATAATATCTTAACTTAAGAAGTTAAATCCAATCGAAACTTATCTAAGATTTGAAAGTTAATTTCAAAATACGCAGTAAAAGGAAAATAAAAGCTCGATTTTCTTTTTGAGAATTTGAATTGCTAATAATGAAAATTTCAGGACATCAAACACAATCCATAAAGCTGAAGGGGAATCCAAAATAACGCATCCAGTAAATTCACTTTTTAACAGCTTTAGGAAGCTTTGTAACAAATTTTGCTTAGATAATACTTCTGTGGTTGAATTTTCAAAGTCTTAGCCATAGATTTTAATTCGAAAGATCATCATCTAAATAGACTTTTCATGTTGAAATATATTTATTTTTTATTTTGAATAAAAAATGTAAATGATATTTTGTTCATTGTAGTATAAAATATTAATTCCTTAAATAAAGAATTATAAAGATTTTTAAGCATTTAAAAAGTTTTAAGGTTAGCTTTATCCTTATTTTAATAGTTAAATTTTCATATAAACTTGAGTATTTTCTATTTATTTTTTATTTTACCATTTTTTTTTATTTTTTTGTATTTATTTATTTTATAAAAAACGATAGCATTACAAGCTACTTTAACTAAACCTCCAGCATGTAAATAGAATAAGTTACAACATTCAAAAAATAGTTATCTTCAAAACAAACAAACAAAAATAGTACTTTATTTGTGTTCTTTCTCTTGGCAAACACTACTTATATATAATTAAATGGCAATTTTCAAATATATACGATATCCAAGTATTTTCGTATAAAGCCGTTACTCATTTTTATTCCTAAACTATTCGTATTCTTTACAGAATTTTTATGAAAATAAATCATGTAAGAGAAGGAAAATGCTTCTTAGACACGAATTCCAGTAAAAAAGGTTATGTAAATACGAATTTTCAACTCAGAAGTAATATCGATAACAAAGATCTCAGACAATTTCCTAGCTGCCACTCAAACCTAACTGTATTTTCATTTCCTATTCCCACATTGAATAGAAGAAGCATCTGACGCTCTGGATCTTAGCATTGATAATCAAATGAAGAAGATGGGAAAGCGTAGATGAAAAGTTTCTAGAATATGCCCGAAATTATTATTTTTATTTTCAATGTCAACTTCCTGTTGGTAATATGCAGAGCAAATTTCAAAACTCTATAAATAATTTTAATGAAGCAATTTAAATTTCTTCAAAAAGACTAAATATCTCTACACATCGTAGTAATGTGTCCTCAAAACATGATGATACAGAGATCGTGTCTGTAATAAACAACTGATGAAGATTTTAAACGACTCAATGTTTTGAATAGTTTTGAGTGGTTAAAATTAAATCCTCGTATTCGTATATATAATGAAAGCATTATTTTCTGACAACATTGTAGCAAAAAAAGGGATAACGTAGTCAGAGTTTAACTAAAATTACAAAGTTATTCCGTTGAAAGATGACTTAAAATGTTTTGCTATCAAAAACCTATTTCCTAAATACTCAAGTAATTTCTTTTTTCCTTTACAAAGGATAATTGTTTCCATTAAGACTCCGTCAATATACACTGAGTGGATCAATCAGTAATACTCGTTGTAAATTTTAATGTCTCAAAAATATGACTGAGAAGATAAAAGAGATATTAATTAGTTCTATATTGATATTAGTTCTGATCACCAAAAAAACGGTAAGACTCAACATCTGTAATTTAAATCAATCATTTGAAACACTCTCTTATAAAATAACTTTCAAATTTAATAAATCCATTGAGGTTTAATATTTCAGTTTACTGTACAAATGGTGGATTTTATTCAAAAGTGTTTTCGAGGTTATCCAAGTAAAACTTTTAAAAAATCTCCCAGAAGGCATTCATCCCCTGTACACTGAGACTACTTTCAGTATTCTCGATCTCACTCTTACGATGTTTCGACTTTGTACAGCCATCTTGTACTACCAAAAAATTGCAACCATTTATAACTTTCCTAGCTCTAAAATTTAAACTTAAAATAAACAGACAGCAGGGAATAGCTATACTTAAATTTCTCTGAATAAATGTTATTGTGTTACAATAATAAGCTGCATTTGTATCTATTAGGGAATTTTACTAGAAAAAGTAAATATAATAATGATGTATCGTTTTAGATTGTACACTACACAAATGTTTAGAGAGAAACAGAGATGCTCTATCCATCTGTCAGCTGAAGGTCGACATTTCTGAACAAAACTACTAATCTACAGACACGTGAGAAATGTCAAGTAAAAGGTCTCGCAAAAAAAGTTGTTCCCTTACAGTTACAATCAGATATTACGACTGGATATTAATTTACAATTTCTTAAACTTAAACTGTAAATGCTATAGACTTGTATCTCACATCAGTTTGAAGATCTCGGTAAGGCAAGAAGGATCGAGCAGAAAAACAGAAAAAGTGCTTTCACAGTAACTCTATGGGGAGTTCGTATCTTGGCGCCAAATAAAGACATCGGACTTAAACTTGATTATTCGGTGAAAGCATTTAAGCCATGTTTGTCGCCATAAACCTAACTTGAGAGCATTTTTTTTTTTTTTTTTTTTTTTTTAAACCCTCTAAATTGCCATATTTGTTTTTATCGTTAGTCATTAACACTCCTTAGGAGGTTTAAGACCTTAAATGTAACCAAATTTTGCATGCTTGCATTTGGACCTAACTTTCCTTAATAGAAATGTATTGTTACGAATTTTTGTATATTTGTAAATATTTCGTAGTGTTAATTTTGTAAATAGTAAAATTTATGTACATTTCGCATAAGGCAGTCCAATAGTTCGTAGTTAGTTTGCTTCCCCGTAATGTGTGTCTTAATGCTTGATAACGAGTTTTACAGAGGTAACGCTGGGAAGCGAGTTTTACAAGGAGCAGGTCATTTAACATTATGGTAATGGCAATCTCGCCAAATTGGCGAGATAGAGCCAAGTTGGCGACCATTTGGCGACATTTTCGGTCCCCATGTACATGTATAGGACTTTTCGACTACGATCTGGAAAGTTCTCCAAATGTCTATCTCTGGAGGATTCACGAAAGTTCGCCTCCCCTATATAAGACCGGCCGTGAGTGGAGTTGGTTGGTTAGTCAGTGAGTTGACTGGAATTACTGAGTTGAGATACTGAGTCTCAGTGAGCATTCAGAGTAGTTCTAAAGAGAACTGTATTGCATTGTCTTTTGCGGCGATTTAGCAGTTGTGTGTCAAGTTTAACTGCTGTTTGTGCTCTATTGTTGTGTATAGAGCTGTATTAAGTCTACTAGAACGAGAAGTTCTGGAGTTGTAAAGGAATCTGTGAAGAGTTATATTGGAATAAATTTCTGCAAGTTTTGATCTGCTTTGGCTTCAAATCTTTCAAACCCATCCACGCAACAGTATCTAGAAGTGGCCTTTTAGTGATAGTGACTTAAAATATGTACTTCCTCTTTTTAAAAAAAACCTCCAATTTCATTAGTCAAGATACTTTGGTATTAGTATAATTTCTGACTACAACTAAATCAATTCATTTATTAAATAGAAATAAATATACATATTTATCATTTAATCATTCATTTCGGAACGAATCCATATAATGCAGCCATGTACAAAACTATAGAACCCTTTAAAAATCCCTGCATGTAAAATACATTTGTGTTGGAAAAATACAAAGCTACATGAAGACAAAAGAATCATTTTTATTTTGGGGGAAAAAAATGAATATTTGCTAGTGCTATCTTTGGTTTTAATTACGGTACCGATTGTTTGAGTCATAGTGCTCATCTATTTGTTAACATTCATCTTTGGTTCTTTCACTCTATTATTGCAGTTAGGTGTTTTTCAATGTCTCCTTTGAAGTAATTAGATGTTCCTCCCGACCTTGCATTTGAGAATATTCCAAAAGTTTTCCAGGGAGTTAGGATCCGGAGACTGCGGGAGCCACTCCAAAAGATTAACAGGATTTTCTCTAAATCACTTGCCTGTTTTAATAATGTATGGCATTTTGTATTGTTCTGTTAGAATTGAATTCAACCCATGTTTGTGTCACCGAAAGTGACAAAAATGGTGACTGCAATGTTGTTTTGAGGACATTTATGTACCTGTTAAAGTTCGTAGTATTCTTGACCTAACCTCCTCCTCAACTTTGTAAAATGGGGTTACCAAAAACATTTAAACATCAAAAAAATACTAACGTTTTAAAGCTACTTACAAATACCTGTCATAAGTATTGACACTCTCGTGCTTATTCTCCATAAATATAGTTAAGTAATACATAACTGAAATTTAAATTCTTCAAACGATAACATTTGACACAATGTTCTTTTGAAAGGTGTTGATGTTTAAGAGTTTATGCAAACTGTAGCTTTCTGTTTCTTTTTCGGAGAGCTATGCTTTCTTCCTGAAGATGAAAGCTTTTGAGTCAAGCTTCGGAAAACCTTCTTCTTCTAAGGTTTTAAGCACCATTTATTATTTTGCCCTCATCGATAAATCAACAGCCAGCTAACATAATGTTTTTATATGATCTTTCAAACTTCGATTTTACTTTTGAAAATGCCGAAAAGTAGTGAACTCAATTAAGAGCAGCGTTTAAAAATACAGCTTTTAATTGAACAGGACAAAAGTTAGCTGTGGTTTCAAAAGTTCATAAATGTTCAAGATCCCAACAAGTTCTGAAGTTCAATATACTCTCAAATATCTTGAAAATACTAATAATATGCCCATTCGTAAATAATGCCCACTTTAACAATCACTCCTCTCCGAGTATGGTGATCCTTTTTCTTCCTGTTCTGGTGCGATTTCAATGTGATCCAGTGTTTTCAAGGTATTTGAGAGTATATTGAACTTCAGGGGGGATCTTGAACATTTATGAACTTTTGCAACCACAGCTAACTCTTGTCGTATTCGATTAAAAGCTGTATTCTTAAACGCTGCTCTTAACTAAGTTCACTACTTTTTGGCATTTTCAAAAGTAAAATCGATGCACTTTATTATTTCAGTCAAGTAAACAGAACTCGAATGTATGTTTGCACACTAAAAGCAGATTATCACTAATTCCCAGAAAACTTGAATTTCTCATTAGCGTCCTGGTAGTATTTTATTGGCTGCTGTGATAACTTTTGCTTATGTTAATGTCTAAAGTCAACATTAATGTTATAATTAATAAATCAAGTGACTATAAGTAACACTTTCGTAATTAATCTAAAAATATAAGACTTTCAAATATTTTTGGCAGTGGCTGTAGTAGTAAAATTAGTTACGTTAAAATTAACCAAGTAAAAACATGATTTTTTCATCAAACATATTCAAAACAACCGTGTGTTATACTTTATGTTAAATAATAAACTTTATGCTAATAAATTTGGTCTCTGAAATGTTTTTCTGTACAATGACATAAAATGTTCAGTTTTCTAAACCTAATGGTGTGTTTAGCTATAAAAACTACCTCGAAAAGGAATTGTTTACATGACAACTATATAAGAAATGTTGCGAAACAATAAAAAGTTTCTTAACAGGTTGGGTGCCTTTTTCTATTGGTTTCTATTACTTTGAGAATGGCAGCTATCAAAAATGTTGGATCAAAGTAGAATAAAAAAAGCCAATGGAGCGCTAAATCCAAACGAAAAAAAAAATTACAAAACTGGCAATCACTTTTATTTTTCTATTTGGTCTTTTCTTCATCGCATATGCTTTTGTTGTTTTTATCTTCTGTAAACTCAGATAGGTAAGGATAGCATAAAATGACAGACTTTTTACGAGCATTCTTTAAGAGTAACAAATAAAAGTAGCGCTTACTTATTATGGTTACTCCCAATTTTAAACTTTTAATATTCTTAAAGAAATGCATTCATGGATATAATGGTGTTAACAAAAACAATTTTATCAATGCAATGTTTCTAAGGAACATATTGATATTACTCTTTTCTTTGTAGTACTTATCGACTTGCTAACCTTCAAGAATGATAATTTTATCTGGTAAAGTCACGTAATCAGTTAGAAAAATATCAACAACTCCATATTTTTTTTTTTTCTTTTTTTTTTTAAACAAGTAAAAAGTTACGTTTTACATTTGTGTTAAAGTTTAATTACATGTTTACGTTCCCTTCAATAAAGATTTCTGTAACTTTCTGTGCTTTCAGATTCATACTTTTTGGCGGTTACGAGACAAAATTATACGCCGGTAAAATATTTAAAATATGGTGCTTCATGACCGAAACTAGAGTTAAGTGCTAAATAGTACCGTATTATTATCAAAACATATTTAATCATTTTTATACACGAGTTTTGCTCATCCATTAAATAAACTTTTAGTTCGTCCAAACACAATTTAATTTGAATTAAAATATGAACAGTTATAGTGATTATTTTCACTAAACAATTATTTTATAGTCTAATTAAGTTACAAATTGTTTGAACGTTTGTATGTTATGGAATGACGAACATTTATGTAAATGCTATCACAAGTATTCAATCTTTCTTTTGGAATTTCGAAAAGTGCTAATAAAATTTATAAACATAAATCTCTTTCATACGTCTTAAATATATTTCATTCTTTCATCACTACACATGACCTAACATGTCATGTGCGCTGACATTCTGCGCTAATTTAAAGTAATCGATATAGTCTTTTCTTTCACCAAACACACAAAAAAAAACATTCCGAATACTTAAATTGGATGAATTAATTCAGTGTTCCCTAACTTACTCATTTGTTCTTTCCAAGGACAAACACAGACCAATGACAATTTCATTTTAATGTTGTATTTTCTTCTCTTATCGAAACTAATCGATAGAAGTAATATTGGAGAAAGCCTTATTCATCATATGAGCAGGTCTGTCACCATTTTTATTACTTCCTATGTTCTTAGCAGAGAAACACAAACGAAATCAGAAAGATATTGCATTTTGGGCTGTACCCTTTTGTCTCGGTATTTTTGTTTCTTACGGTAGAGTACGCTTAATTTACTCTCAGACATACATATCTGTCTTAACGCCATGTAACACAAATATTGTAATGTGTATTTCTTCAACCATTCAATCCAATCGGTAAAATACCAGGACAAAAGAACAGTGCTGTTGTCAAATAAAGTCAATTGTAGGTTTAGTTAAAGAAGAATACATTAGACAAGTTTTCATATTTTTATTTGCAGTGGATTAATTTCAAATAGCATTCAATTGTCAAACGCTTAAAATCGATATTCCGAAAATCTCAAATTCCGCCTGATTTTGTTTTATCCTTTAGTGGCAAACAATGTGTTTTTACGCTTGCCCTAAAAGTACAGTGCTGGAAAAAACGTTAAGACTTACTGAAAAACTTCATTTTTCGCACAAATACATTTATAAATGTTGTGCAAGCTTAAACTTAATAAAAAAAATACAGTTCTAACTATATTGTACAAAAACATTACAAAAATTTAAATTATTTTTCATTTAAATTTTATTTTATTTTTTGCTTTTATACATACAGAAAGCTGGAAAAAATATTAAGGCCACATGCAAAATTATGTATAAAACTGCTAATAAGCCAAAAACGTTCAATTCTTTTCAATTAATTTAGTCATTATCGTTGTCATAGAATACGAAAGTCTTTTCAAAGTGTCTTTAGAGAGACTTTTCCGGCTGTTTTCAATAGCCATATTCAGTTCACATTTGGTGTTGTAAGTGTAAGTTTTACCTTTTCCATAAATATCACGCCCCATAATACACCATAAATTTTCTGTTGGGTTCAGGTCAAGTCTCCTAGATGGCCACTTAAGCATTTGGACATGATTAGTTTCGAGTCAGGATTTTTGTGAAACTTGAATTGTGAATAGACGCATTATGTCCCATTAAGCGATCTATTTTCCAGATATTATTAAAGAAGCCTCCGGCAATAAATTTTCTGCTAAAATGTCTTGATAGGGTTTCGAATTTGTCTTTGTTTTCAGATAAGAAATTGGTGTCGTACCGTTACCTGCAAACCCGCCCCAAATCATCAAGGAGCCACTACCAAACTTTAAAAAAATGATGGGTTTAGAAAAAAATAAGGATTCACTCCGAAGATCATGCCAGCAGTATTTAAAACCATCTAGGCCATCGAGATTAAACTTCTTTTCTTCAGAAAAAACAGCATTTTGCTATTTTTCTCCAAAAGCAACATGTTTTTTTGCAAACTCTAGGCGTGCAATTTCATGCCTCTTACTTAGAGGTGGCTGACGTTTCATTTTATTAAGTTCTACATTTGGGTTTTTCAATAACACATTTCTTACAGTTCGGCTAGTGCAAGATAGTTTCAAATCATTCACAATTTGAGTCGAAGAAGGCCTCTTTTGTGTTGCTCGGCTAACAACAGCTCTCATTTGTCGAGAAATCAATGCAGATGAAAGTCTTGTACCCTTCCACTGATTGTAAATATCACTACTTTTTAGAAAATTATTAATCACAGTCTTAGATCTGCTTAATCTTTTAGTAATATATCCCAAGAACATAAACCACATTTTTAAAAACTAAGGATCTTACCTTGTTAAATCAGTGTTAATTTCTTACCTCTTTCCATTTTCATAAATCTTTAAATTACTCTCGAGCATCGTTCTAAATCCTCTACATAATTTGTATAAGCAACTCCGTAAACGACTATAATACTACAATAAATAAATAACATGAAAAAAACTATAAATTTGAGCCCTATAACTTTTTCCAGGTTTCCGCATGATTAAAAAACCATTATAATTTTAATTTTAAAAGTAACTCAATTTATCGTAATATTTTTATATGAATAATTAAAGCTGTTTGTTTTCTACATTGTGTTAAATTTGCATTTAGTTCCAATAAGTAGTTGGGGAAATAAAAAAGTTTATCGCTTGGCCTTAGCGTTTTTTCCAGCACTGAATCTAGATTTCCCCAAAAATATAATTTCCTAATTTTGGGGAACTATGTTTAAAAAAAATAAAGGTAATTTTTATTAGAACATTGTTTTGTATAGGGGGTATTGTAAATGCAAACTAACATGTCTCCGCATTATGGTTATTTAATTGTGTACTTTGTTTTGCTATTAAAGAAACTTATTCCCTGTTACAAAACTTGAAACTTACAATAATTATACTTCTCACAATGACATGAAATAATGGCTTATTTGATGTCATAAAAATATAGAAGAAAAAAATAGATACTTCTTTTCAAACGTTTGACAAAGATCTGATAATAGTGAGGGTTTAAAAGTGAAATTTTACCTTTTGTTGAATGAATTTATTTTAAATATGTTTTAAAAACATTCACCTTAATATAGTGTTATTAGTTTTAATGTTAATATTATATATCCTTAAAAAAAACTTGAGAGTAAGAACAAAAAAAATGTTAAGATTTTAATGATATGAACTTTTTTTTTTTCTTTTTTCTTTCTTTCTAAAATTAATTTTAAAACCGATATACTTTTAGATATCAATAATTAACTGAACCAAATAAATAAGCTTTCTTCCTCGTTTCTTTAAAAAACAAAATTTAATTCCTTACATTATTAAGTTCATTGTTTCTCTTCTCATTAATGAAATACTTTTCTCTTACTTTTTAATGTTAAAGAAGTACTATCTACTAAGTTCATAAAAGAAGACTCTAGTTTAAAAATCCTATGGTAATTATAAAATTATTTTACATTTATTTTCACTGCTATAAAATCAAAAATAATTGTCTCGTAGAAATGTGTGTATGAATTACATGGTGGTTGAATATATTTTGTAAGTGTAGAAAGACAATATAACAAAGTTGCTAATACGTTTTGCGTTATTGAAGAGATTTTATTCTCACAACTTCCTTTTCTTGTTTCATCCCAATCATGTTTATATTTTCAAAAGAAGTGTAAAAAAGTGAGTGTAGTTAATTTCCAATCCCTCATAACAGGTACTGATCCAAGGCGTTGTTCTATATGGGAGCGGTCAATTGTGATAGACAAAATTGATCAGAAGACATTTCCTTGTACTGAACATGTGTAGAAATTGGTATGATGTACAACACAAAATTGTTGGACACGTGTAGACATTCGGGTATAACTTGCGTACAAATATAAATTTCATCTGCCGCTTTTCTTCCCATTACCATTTCAATCAGATTTTTAAAAAAATTTGCCCAAACTTTCCAGTTTATTTTTTAATATTCTAAAATAATTTAAACTACTACCAACAATGCTATTAGCATTTAGATGTAGTTTATTTGTAGGTTCAAAGTTTTTAATGTATCAAAAGTTTACATTGAGAAATTCTTTGCTAAAATTTTAAATCCTCCTAAACTGCGTTATTAAGTTTTAATCCACATTCTTTTCCTATCTTTTCCATATTTTCTTTAAAAAAAAACAAAAAAAAACTGAAGATGTTTATTAAAAGACAATGGTAAAAAAAAAATTCGCCAATTGTAAGCTTTTACTTAATTTAATGATATATTTTGGTCTCATAGAAAAAACTAGAGGCAGATATGTGCGCTTCAATTCAATTACTACTAGTCGGTTTTTTAGTGATCAAATCAACCAATCGACACATCCCAGAATATGGGAAGCTTTAAAGCTAAGCAACAAAGTCTCTAACATTCATTTAAATGTATATATATATATATATATATATATATATATATATATATATATATATATATATATATATATATATATATATATATATATATATATATATATATATATATATATATATATATATATATATATATATATATATATATATATATATATATATATATATATATATATATATATATATATATATATATATATATATATATGTATTGTTACGAATTTTTGTATATTTGTAAATATTTCGTAGTGTTAATTTTGTAAATAGATAAATTTCTGTACATTTCGCATAAGACAATGCAATGGTTTGTTTCCCAGCAATGAGCCTCCCATCGCTTGATAACGGGTTTTACAGAGGTAACTCTGGGAAGCGAGTTTCAAGGGGCAGGGCATTTAACATTATGGTAATGGGAATCTCGCCAAATTGGCGAGATAGAGCCAAGTTGGCGATGGTTTTGGCGACTAATAAACTTGGCGACCATTTGGCGACATTTTCGGTATATGTATAGGTACATGTATCCCCATATACATGTATGGACTTTTCAACTACAGTCTGGAAAGTTCTCCAAATGTCTACCTCTAGGAGTTTCAGGAAAGTTCACGTATGTTCACCTCTCCTATATAAGGACGGCCGTGAGTAGAGTTAGTTAGTTGTTGTTGACTGATTTTGAGTCACGGAGCTAGTTGTTAGCTGAGTCCGATAGTTAGTTGTTGTTGACTGATTTTGAGTCACGGAGCTAGTTGTTAGCTGAGTCCGGATTTTGAGTGACTGAATTAGTTGACTGGTTAGTCGACTGTAGTTAGTTAGTTGATTTTGAATCACTGAGTGAGTTGTCTCTCAACGTTCATTGTGAGAGCTGTATTCCTGACTTGAGTTAGTTCGCGGATTTTGAGTCACTGAATTAGTTGACTGGAGATTCTGAGCGAACTGTATTGCATTGTCTTTTGCGGCTATTTAGCAGTTGTTTGTCAAGTTTTTAACTGCTGTTTTGTGCTCTATCGTTGTGAAAAGAGCTGTGTTTTGTCTACTAGAACGAGAAGTTCTGAAGCTGTAAGAGAACTGTGAAGATTTATTTTGAAATAAATTCCTGCAAGTTTTGATCTGCTTTGGCTTCAAATCTTTCGAACCCGTACAACGCAACAACTGGTGTCAGAAGTGGGATTTGAATGCCGATCAACAGAGCAATGGCAGAACAAGAGGACAAATTTCAGCAGCTTTTTGCTTTCATGCAAGAAATGGAGAAGAAATTGTCCAAAGGGCAAGAAGAAATTATAAAAAACCAAAAAGAGATGATGAAAGGAATGTCCGAATGGCTGTTAGAAATGAAAGCGAGCCAAGAAGAAATGAAGAAAAGCCAAGAAGAAATGAAGAAGGGAATATCCAAATGGCGTGAAGAAATGAAAGCGAGCCAAGAAAATATGAAGAGAGAGATTTTCTCTGGCCAAGAAGAGATGAAGAAAGAGATTTTCTCTGGCCAAGAAGAGATGAAGAAAGAGATTTCCTCTGGCCAAGAAGAGATGAAGAAAGAGATTTTCTCTGATCAAGAAGAGATGAAGATAGAGATTTTCTCTGGTCAAGAACAGATGAAGAAAGAGATTTTATCGGGCCAAGAGGAAATGCAGAAGAATATTCCTGCGATCTCTGCCGGACAGGAGGATTTAAAGAAGTCTTCGAATGCGACACCAACTTGGCAGGATATTTCTATCTATAGTCCTACGACCAAGCAATATTGGGCCCTCTGGGACTCTGACCATATTCGAAACGACGTGTTGTACTGAAGCTCGAATCTGTTGATGGAAAGACATCCCGATGGAAGCTATTGCTTCCAAGATCCCGAGTCAAAGACGTTCTTAATGAACTACATAGCAGTCCAATTAGAGGCCACTATGGAGTAATGAAGAGATTGCAAAGAGTTCGAGAGCGGTTCTACTGGAGTAAGGCGAGGGCTGACGTGGAGAAGTGGTGCCGATCATGTG